>JAPZDX010000013.1:10781932-10794575 GCA_029783625.1 Naso annulatus | reverse complement strand
ACAATCATATACAATGTTCTACAGCGTTATTGTGACAAATGGTACAGTCCTTAGAGCTGGAGCTCATTGCTGACGTCACCGCTGGCTAACAACGGCTGAAATCAACAGAGGAGCATGTGCGCTCAGCTAATTCGTAGAAAAATACAATAAACGCTTGTTTTAAAAGATGTAAAACTCACCAAATGTTTAGCGGTGTCCTCTCATGTACCGACACTAAATCACAAAGTTAAACACCGGCATATTACCACGGAAACAGCTGTTTCTTTGTTTGCAGAAGCAGCTGAAGGAGCCGTGTCTGGGTTGTGATCTTAAATATCTTCACCGTAAGGCTAAATGTGCAACAAGCCGAACTTCTCCTTAAAGATTACGCAGTATGATGATGTATTGTGTAATTGTGGAAATGTCTGTCTTTCTTATTTTGTTGTCTTTTTTTATGCCGTCGCAAATCACAGTCCTCAAGGCGATATCCTTTTTTTTTATTTTGACAGCTCTTTAAAATCTTCATGAAAGCAACACAAACAAACATGGAGGACAGACCCACAGAACAGGGACATCCTAACAGTAGAAAGATTTAAACTGCCCAAGACAAAGTGAAGAGTTTGTACCTAATATTTATTTAAGGCTTGTATTTATTGTTTTTTGCAGCTATGATTCAAACAGCTCTTTTATTAAAGAGTATGATCTGTTTGTTTTTATGTCATTTCTTCATTACATTTTATATTTTGTTGCATGCTCAATTGAAAATTCGCACAAAGGTTCCTAATAAAAGAGAAAAATAATCAGAAAATAAATAAGGGCCTTTTATTTACGGAGCATATAATTCTGAATAATGTTCAAATGTTCTTGGGATTTGTGCTTACAAATGTTTTGGCAGTTTTCGGTTTATTTTTGAACCCTTGATCAGATGATAATTAGCTGTTTGCCCATATCTCTCCCAAGACTAAACTACTGCTCACTCTTTTCTTGTATATACTGGATTCATTCATTGTAGCATTAGATTAGATTAGATTAGATTAGATTATAGCATTTGTTGGGATTATATCACGGCTAATTTGTTGAAAAATGAGATGCACGTGAATAAGTTGTTCAGGTTTGGGTGTGTGAGTGTTAGTCCCACTCAGCTGTCTGTGTCGGCCTCCCGGCATACGTCTGCGCTGTGTGGCTGTGTTTGTTTTAAAACCGGTAGCTGGCAGATGAGTCGTGATTCAACAGCTATAATTTGCGGCTCGCGTCTGCTCGGTCCCACGAGTATCCAGCTTTTATATATCTGTTGCCTCTCATCACCAACACCGCCCACCGTTGCCATGGTTTCACTGTTCAAATCCTGGGGTGACCATTCCTCGTCAACACACTCCTGACACACCAAGCTAATTATCTGATGGTTACTTACACAGTCAATATGACAATCCCCAACCCTCCCATCAAACTGTCTGCCAGCCTGTCCTCTTGTTTGACTTGTGTGTGTGTGTGTGTGTGTATTTGCATAAATCAGATACCCCCGTGCTTCAGAAACCATATGACATGCAGCTAATATTAAAAGCGGAAAAGCCGGGGTCAGTGAGAGTTTTTAATTTCACACATCCTGGAAAAGAGACCTCCAGAGTCCTGCTGTAGCTTGAATATTACAGACTTCAGAGCAGCTGATGTACACAGACACCAAGCAGAGGCAGAGAGAGACAGACAGACAGACATCGTAGCGTGCAGTGCAGTGTGATATTGCACCAGTTTTCTCTTGGGTCCCACTCTATGATCTGGGGCTTTGTGTAGCACTCTAGCTAAAGTGAAAGGGTAGCTGCGAAAGATAAAAGATCGGATTGCACTGATGATTCACTTTGGTGAAAGTTGAAGGGGATACACAGAGCGAGGGGACGATGTGGATGAATATTCGTGAGGATCTTAATACAGTATTTATGATGGTGACACTTAATAGATTAGTCAAAGTCAAAGGAAAATTATCAGTTCTATAACTGATTAATTGGTGTTCAGTAAGCAAAAGCACCACATTTTCAATGGCTCTGGCCTCTAAAATATGGTAATTTGCAACTTTTCTCCTTTTTATACGTTTTTAGGTTATTACCATTTGAATTTTGGACAGATGGTCAAAGAAAACAAGCAATAAGAAGACATCAAACACAAACAAGTCACGGATTAATTGATAATAAATATAATTTTTTGCAGCCATTCTGATAGGACAGCTGACTTGAGGCAGTGAGTCTGCTACCGACATAAGGTTTTATGTGATGTTTTGTCAGGACAGAAAAGCAGCAGTAAAAGTAGTTAATGGGCGCTTATTGTTCAAGTCAACACCTCTCAGTTAGGAACTTATTCATATAATTAAATCAGATTCTATCCGCAGCGAGGAATAAAACAAACACAGTATAATGAGAGGCTTTCCAAAACAATAAAAACAAAAGGGCACAGCTAATATAAGAAAGTTGTCTTCATTATAACGAGGTGATTAGCTGTGCCTAGTGTCTCTCGGCACATCCGCTTCTGCATCTCTCCATCTGTGCGCTTCCCTCTCTCATCGCACTGTTTTTGTTTGTTCCGGTTAAATCTCGCGCTTCGTGAAAGCAGGCTGCTCCAGTCTGTCGGCTCGAGCCAAAAGTTTGATTCATTTAAGATTTATGCAGCCGCTCCGTTTTATTGCGGCGGGTCAAGCATCTGTTTATCCATCATGTGTTAAATACAGTTCATGTACCAGAGATGTTGGAATATCTGCTGTTGGCCAGACTGGTTGTCTCACTCATCTGTGATACTAAATATACTGCAGTGCTGTGAGGTTTTGGACTGTTGGTCTTAAAAAAAAAAGACAAAATAATGACTTTAAATATGTTGATTCAGCTCTAGTTAACTGTGATGGGCACTTTTTACTAGTGGTGTCAGAAGATATAAATACACTTGAGCTTGATGATGTTATTAACTTTTAATTGTTAGTTAACATGCAAATATTTGTGGCATTGGTTTATTTTATGTTGGTTTTGTTTAAAGTCTGATTGCAAGTGGCCGTGTTGTGATCTTGAGCAACTGACAACATGACAACATCAACTTAGACAGGAAGAAGTTACTAGTTACATATACAAAATGAACGCAGGCCTGTGAAACAGTATGTTGTCTCTTTACAGTATTACAATAGATTGAATCATAACGTATTTATCACATGTATCTTCAGCTTGATTTTTTTTGCCAGCGCAGAGCCTAACTTTTTACAGTTTTTCTAGCAAAATTACCAATCAAATAATAAAGAGAATACTCTTCAAATGTGATAGACATTTAAAAAAAAAATCATTATTTGCAGATCTTTTGTTAATCAGTTAATTTTTTACCAGGAAAAATACAAAATATTTGCTTTTTGCATGGCTTTTTCGCTTAAGTTTTAATGTATTTTAGTTTGAGGCTATTAGTGAGACCAAACAAGCTGAATGTCACATCGGATTCTGGGACATTTATAGACTAAACAGTTAATTGATTAATAGGAAAATAATCAACAGACTAACCAGTAATTTAAAAAAAAAATGTCATTAGGCGCATCCCTAGTCGGTTTGTACCGGCCATTAAATGCTTCAGTTTAGTCCCTGAGTTCCGTATTACACCTGATGGAGCAGCTCTTTCTGTTTTGTTGCCCAGCCATCATAATACTCTCACTCACTAATGGCACACGTATTGCAGCACGGACCTGAAAGATCCACTAACCCTGTTCAGTGTGTCTCGGAAAAATGATGTAAAAAAAAAAAAGATGACAGCATGATCCGTGCTTTGATCCCATGTCAGTTTTGGCTCCGCAGAGACTGCGCGTATGCAACGGGATGTATAAATTAGCAACAGACAGTTCAAAAATCAAAAGAGACGCTTTACTTTGCTCCTCGTGCTCATGACTTTTTCCCCTCGTGTCCCTTATGGGTAGTACAGTAAAACATGGTTGAACCCAGCCTTAATGTAATTCCACGGAGTGTTAAGCGCTAAATATTCTCGCCGAGTGGATTTCTTTGAGAGGACTCTTAGCCTTCCAGCAGTGAAATAATTGGGCTGTCATTGCATTACTGGGGTTTTTCCTGACCATCGCAGGCCGTTGCAATTCTGTGAGGACTTTGCCGATTGCCACTGTGTTTTTAAAAGGCTTCCTCATTGAAAGCCCCCCTTTAATGTCTAGTACCAATTGGCCTCTCTTTCGCTCGCTCTCGCTCTATTTTTGTCTCTCTCTGTCTCTCATCCCTCCCTCTGTGTGTCTGTCTGTTTTTTTTTGTTTTTTTTTTTCCTGCTCTTCTCTGCCAGTGCTCAGCAAGTTCATACAACTGCTTTCATGCCTGCAGATCTGTGAAATAAACACAAATGTTGGTCTGGCTCGTAGACACGGTGCAGAGTGAATAATGATTACATTTCTGGGGCCGATCGGCAGCTGAGGCAATATACAAACCAGGCCTCTCCCTGCTCGGTGGTGGGATGTCAACAAACCCGTTGCCATGACGACACAATGACATGCAGGCAAAACACACAGCACACATGCCTGCTTGATTACTTTTAGCATGTGGCCTTTTCTTGTTAATTATATGTTATATGTATTATATACACAGTATGTATGCAGTTTGTAATATCGTCTGGAAGGGAAATTGGAGGCCACACACACACACACACAAACACACACACACAAGCTTCCACTGAGACTCTGAAAGGCATCAGCTGATCTGAGGTGCAAACACTCAAGTTGTGCATTTAGGAATTTTTAGAAGAGTTCCCCTACAAACCTGCCCTTCATAAATAAGTTGTGTCGTCTGTGCTGCCGGGCCTGATGCGTGCTCCCCTCCCCGTGGTGTCATTAGTAAAATATGGCAGAATTTACATGTCTCAAGGCTGTTACTTGACTAATTTAACATCTCCCCCCCATTTCTTTGTTTCTATTTCAGAGGAAATCAAAGAGGAATCAGAAAAATTAAGGTAAGCATGTGACTAATTGCATGACACAATAAGGCCTCGCAGGTCATTTAGTGGGTTTTGTTTTTCCTCCTGCGTGCTCAGTTCGTGTGAAATTCATGGCTCAACTGCAAGCCTCTCTGTTGCTTTCTCCTGTGTTCAGAGTAGTAGAGGGGATTAGAGCCGTGCACGTTTGTGTGTGTGCGCACGCGCAAGAATGTGTGTGCTTGCGCAGCCTCTAGTGTGTTTTTGTTTGTCTCTCTCTGCCTGGCCTGTTCCCAACAGCCCCTCGCCTTCTCATTAATGGCTTTCTCCACGAACCCCTGCCTAATGCTGAACTTGTTTTTTAAGAGTGTGTGTGTCTGTGTTTGTGTGTGTGTGTGTGTTTAGTGTGCTCGTGTACGGGCTGCCAAGTAACGTGGGCTTTGGAATGAAACGTAGCATGAATGCCACCTCTCCACTTCCTTATCCCGTCTCCCTCCTGCCGTTTCAGTTTTATTTCCCTCTTCCACTTTTATCCCTCATCATTTCTCCTCGCGCCTCCGTCCAGCCTCCGTTTTCACTGCCCATTATTTCTCTCCATCTTTTCCATTCTCTCCAAATTAGCATTACCAGTTACCAACTTCATTCAGTTTTCGCCCTTAAGGTTAGGACTGTCAGATCAAAGTCAGATAGATATAGTCACACCCAGCTCATGCAGACGCTGCTGCTTTTGGATTCATCTCAGGTGCTTCACAACTCTCACTATTTTTCATGTTATATAGATGCAATAGTCTCTCAGTTCTTCTCGGGAATACTGATACACTTTTGTGAGCCTGCAGTTCCAATTTAAATTGTTTCCCTCCCTTTTCATTCTGCAGTGTAGTAACATGCAAGGCCAGATTTAAGACAGACGTCTTTAAAAATCTCAACAGTCGTGGTTGGTACTGTGTCACAAAATATGTAGTTTTATGTTACTGAAGAAATATGCATCTTGATATTTTCAATGTTCTGAAAATTCAAGTGGAAAAGCAGTTATTCAGGAGATAAAGGTACCAAATGATTATTAGCATTAGACAAAATTGGAAGTGTAAATACTGTGGTATTTTATAAAAAGATAGATATCGATATGTAGAGATATAGTGTTGGAATTGCTAATGGTGCTTTAAGAGATATTTTTAGAATAAATTGTAACCTCATGTGATTATGGCCAAACAAATGGAAAGATTTACTTTTCACTTCATGGAAAGAAAACACTTAAATTCAGAGAATGCAATCACCCAAAGGTACAAAATGTAACTTTTTTACATTAAAATATCTAAAAATGGCAATATCTGTATTCTATATTTTGTTTAGTTGTGTACTTACATTATTCCAAATGTTTTTAATAATGTTCAAGCCCAGAGAACTCCATAATTTTGCTCAAATGTAGGATGTGTTTCTTTTTATCGCCTGTTGATAACTTCCGGGGTAACACCGGTCAGAGAGCGAGGAAGGAAGTCAGCAAACGTGACGAACGGTAGTGTGAACAAAACTTTAATAAATTACCTTGTTTCTGCCTAAACCAGTCAGATAGATTTTAATCTGCACTGGAGGCCATTAAACAAATAAATAAATAAATCTGATGATCCCACACTATGTCACATAATTGTTTTGAGAGAAAGTCCTTTAGAGACACTGCAAAAGTCATTCACGGCTGCTTCATTCAGTCACCGACTACTCCCAAAAAAATAGTTAACTTGCCTATTAATTGCAGGAATCATATCATGTTTTTTTCACCCAATAACAATGATTAACTCTCCTTAAATATGTCTCACCATTAAAGGGTTAACTAATGTTGGCTCTGAGAGCTGTGATGTGATTGGCTTAAACCCAAAGCAAACTTGTCTGAGCTCGAAATTCGCTTGCAGTAGATGTAAACGTGTTTGCACTGCTTTATTACCGCACCAGTGCTAAAACCACAGATGAACAATAAGTCTTCTACAACAATGCACAATGTCTCAAAGACCAGGAAAATAAAAACTTTTAGTCTACAAAACAATCTGCACTTAATTGAGGTCCATTAACTGGCTTGTTTGCTCGATCATCATTGAACTGTAGATCAAACTTAACTTTGTTCTGAGCACTTTTATGACTGCTCGACTACGTTAGCTCAAAACAAATAGAGTAAAAAAAACAGTTTGTTTTGTCCTCTTGTCAAGAGTTAGATGAGAAGATTGACACACTTTGATAAATATGAAGCTGCAGTGAGCAGATGGTTAGCTTAGCTTAGCACAAAGACTGGAAAAAGGAGTAAACAGCTAGCCTGTCAATAGATAGCAAAATCCACCTCGCAGTGTCTTTAACCTTAGTAATCAACAAGTTATATCTCGTTCTCAAGGTCAAGGACGACTGTCATAGTTTAAGATGCATTACTATAACCACATACCAGACGACATTTAATCATATCCCATGATATTGATGTTATATTGATTTGGCACCCTACAAATCTGCCTTCCAACGCAGCAGCCTGTGATAGCACCATAAAGTCGTGGAAGTAGACCCCGCTGTCTGACTGAAGCCCACTTAATGGTCATATTATGTTTAATAAGCAGGCTGAGTCTGTCGTTGGGGTGATTATGAAGGAGAGAGCAGGCCAGCTGACATTAAGCAGGAGTCCAGGAATAAGCCGGAGGAGAGGAGCTCCCTGGAGACACGCAGCACAATGGCTGAGAGAGACGGAGGCTGGGTCAAGCCGTGATGAGAGGACACTCTTTGCTGAATCACAGCCCCACTTTGATCTGTCGTCCAAAGGTTTTGATAACGATGCAAAAGCTGATGTCTTCATGTTTCTACTGTAACTCATTCCCTCTTTAATACCTCTTCAGTTTGTGGTAAAAAAACAGCCTGTTTCCTCTTTTGTTTTCAGATAGCTCTTGTGTTTTTTCTGGCATCTTTTCTTTACTGAGCTTCTCGCTCTACCTCCCTTCTTCTGTTTCTCTCGATGATCTTTTGATCTCACTCTAATTCCTCTTAATTCACGCTGCTTTGTGTGCCTGTTTCCTCTTTTGTTTTCAAATAGCTCTGTAACATTTCATCCCCCTTCCCTTCCTTTGCATCCCTCGTCTCCTCTCCTCTCTTCTCCTCTTTCTCTCCGAGATTGTTCATCGCTATACTCGGTGAGGTCGTCCCGCTCAAAAGAGCTGAAGTCATCCTTTTTCATTGCCAAGACATAAACAGTGCAGCCCCTCCCTCTCTATCTGTCTCCCTCCCTCCCTTCCTCCCTTTCTCTCTCCGTTCGGCTGTCTGGGTGTGGTGGTTGTGCTCGGGGGATGCTGTAGACACATGGCTGCTGAAAGCAATGGTTCATACTTTATGTCTATGTTTCCGGTCCTTACAAATTCAGAAGCAAGTAATAGCCCTGTCTATGATTTAAGATTAAGTCCGAAGCTGGGAGGTGCTTTGTCAGCATGAACACGTGGCGAGGTCTAAGCCTGAATAACAAACCTCAGGGATTAGTGCCCCTCCCTAAGAGAGATCAAGTGAAAAATTTGAGGCAGTCAGGCACTACGTTAAATTCAGTGTAATAAAGATTTTGTTACTCTGCATTTTCCTGGAGGAGCAGGATGCAGGCCAACGTTTTCAGGGGTGTCCTGTTCACTTCATGTATGTGGATGAGAAGAGTTTGTTCTGTACGGTGAAACCTGCCACTCTTGGCACTCGCTTTTTCACGCTCTGTTAGTCATGCCCGGATGCTAAGGGGAGCGCGAGTGTGTCAGGCCGATTTCTGAACTCTGCTTCTTTTTGGTTGACAGACTGGACCGTGTGATCACTGTGTTTATCTCACAGCCTCTATCTCCGTCTATCTCTGTTGTCCCCCCCTCTAGTCCGCCCAGTGGAGACGGCAAATCGGGCTCCAGCACTTTACCGCCAATCAAATCAAAGACCAACTTCATTGAAGCCGACAAGTACTTCTTGCCGTTTGAGCTGGCATGTCAGTCCAAATGTCCCCGCATCGTCATCACCTCGCTCGACTGTTTACAGGTCAGTGGCGGGACACGTTGGGCTGCAGACCCCCAAATGTTTGCATGAGTGTTTCTATATGGCAGTCTGCTGTATGGTGGGTTTGTTTACCTGCAACCACCCATTGAGATTTCCTGTCTTTTTCAACCAAATCATGTTGAGAGACAAGTAAAAATATGCATTCAAGGAGAAGAATTTTCACTAAGATCTTTGGGCACAAATTGTCATGACAACAAAGGCTACCAGGTCATGTTCTCAGGCGTAACAGGTTGTCTCTGTGTGTGTGTGTGTGTGTGTGTGTGTGTTTGCTTTGCATCTGCCTTGTAGAAGCTGATAGCGTACGGCCACCTGACAGGCAGCGCCCCAGACAGCACAGCCCCGGGCAAGAAGCTCATCGACAGGATCATCGAGACCATCTGCGCCTGCTTCCAGGGGCCGCAGACCGATGAGGGCGTGCAGCTGCAGATTATTAAGGTGTGCTGCTGTACTTGTTTAAAACAACAAGTTCGTCACAAGCAACAAACACTAAAACAATCCAATTTGCCCTCATAGATTTTTTTTTACCGCTTTGATATGAAATCAGGTTTATTTATATCCAAACACATGAAGTCACACCATCAGGGGCTGTTTTTTTTTTGGATTGCAGACAATCCTGCTGCGTTATTGTTTTCAGACAAACATTTTTTTTAGCTTATGAGTCAATATGTCATTTGAAATGACTAATTACTTTTAGTTTAGTGTGTAATTATGTTAGAAATGTGATCATTTAGAGGGAGACAAGCCACAACTAGGGGATTAAACCGTGAAGTGGAGAGTTTAGCAATTTTCCACACCAGAGAAAACAGTGTAATTATATTTGCAGTATTTCTACTGTAATATTTGTGATCCGTGTCACTAACTGAAGAGGGTCTACAATAACCAGACCTCAGAGGAGTCATTTATTAAAATATTAGTTTATTAGTTTTTGTTGGATTTTATTTTGGTAAATTGGTTTTGGCATCGCTGCTAGAAGATGGTGAATTTTCAGATTTTATGCTGCCGTTGAATGGCTGTTCGTGTTTATCGATTATAGGCATGGCGGGAGCTCCAAAACCTCAGAAGCTGTAAAAGCCTCTTTAATCTTTCATCAGTTTCATCATCTGTGAGACATGAATTGTAATACTGTTGCAAGTTTTCCACAGAAAGTGTGTAAACCTTTTTTTTTCTCTTCTTGCTTTGCTCTCATAATCTGCTAAATCGGTTTTGCTGGGTTTTTTATTGCTAATTTGTTTTTTGACAAGTGTTTGTGTTGCTGCACTGTTAATGATTTGAACTTGTAGAGTTGCTGTGTTGACCAGGTCCTGAGCAGGTAAACTGCAAAGGGATTCAGGACTCGCTTTGACACTGACATGTAAAATTTCCTGAGCATTTACAGGGCAAAGCACATGTGTGACAAAGGCCTTAGAGCAAGCTGTGAGGTTATATGTGCAGTTTTTTTCTGATTTCTGATTTCTGAAAATATACAAAATGTTACGAAAACTTGATGATAATACAGTTTGACATTCATCCCAACCTGGCTCTGCCGCTTTGACACCTCCCATCTTTTCCTCCGTCCCCTCCTCTCCGTCTTCCTCCTTTCAGGCTCTGCTGACGGCTGTGACCTCTCAGCACATAGAGATCCACGAGGGCACCGTGCTGCAGGCCGTCCGCACCTGTTACAACATCTACCTGGCCAGCAAGAACCTCATTAACCAGACCACGGCCAAGGCCACGCTCACGCAGATGCTCAATGTCATCTTCGCACGCATGGAGAATCAGGCAGTATGTCTAACCGTCTAAACACGGGATGCTGTTTGAGTAGACAGATACACAAAAGTGACAGAGAGGGTGACTGCTCTCTTGAGCTATTTTCTGAAAAAATGTAAAACTAAGCAAAAGGAAAAAAGCACAAATTTGGCATAGAGTCACGTTGGATTGTAACATTATGACAGATATATACTGTGGGAAGCTTACTGGCTTACTGGTTCACCTGTTACTGATTTTAATTCGAGTGTACTGTTTGCTTTGTGTCCAGAGGGACATTGTAGGTGTTGCCTTTCAAAAAACAAAGCTTGCTCTAATGTCATCTTTTTCTTTTTGAATGACACTTTTCCCCTCCTCACCTGCCTCCCTCCCTTCCTTTTGGACACATAGCTTACAAATCACAAGCTATCTTGGTCTCTGGCCTCCAGAAAGCGTGACCGCCAGGTAAAGCGTGCAGGACTGCCGTGACTTGCCTGATCAGAACTCTTAAACTCTTCTCTGTGTATCTGTGTGTGCGCATTGAAGCTTTACCCTCATTCATTCATGCACTCATCCGTTCTCTTCCTTTTGCTCCTGCACTGCACAGGAGCAGGTATGCTGTGCACTTTTTTATCCACCGTGTGCTTGCCGTGGCTTTTGTTGACTTGCCTACAAATCATCTCGCTCTCCTGCACCGATTTACATATTAGTTTACATTCACACCCGGGCGTGGTAAATGTTTTATCGCAGGTCAGCTACACCTGTCTCGTTCCTGACAGCTTTTTCTTATATTTTTGTTTCTTTAAACATTTAATAAAGTCCTTTTACAGGAGTGAGTGACTGGTATTGAGTCAGACCCAGACTGAGAACTAGAAAGCAGCAGTCAGGGGTAGAGATAGAGAGACAAGGCAGACTTTGAGGCAGAGGCCTATTGTTGTGTTGTCACCGCCTGCATACTGTGTGCTGCCGCACAGGGAGATCCACTCTCTGTGTCTGCATGTAGATGTATCCTTCTGGCTGCAGCTCAGCATGGTGTGATCACACACACACACATACACACAGTGTTTGTTTAGCTCACTCTCATACACACACACAGACTCAGCCTTCACCATCCAACTGAGGTGGCATTTAAATAATGAGCTTAGTTTGTTTGCACTGCCTCGCCTGTCCCCTCCAGCCGAGGTGCGTTGTCTGGCCTTGTTACTGTTGCTCATATTCAATACTAATTGTTTCATTCAGCCGTGTCATTGAATTTAGCTTGCTTACATTTAAAAAGTAACAACAGCAGCAGGCTGGTTTAATTAGAGTCGATCAGCTTCTGGAAGCTTTGCTTTAAAAACAAGACATGATTGGTTTAATAAAAGGAGTTTGTGTATGAGAAGATGTGAAGTGCAGTTTCTGCTTTGCCTTGTGAGACTTTCTACGAAGGAACAGCTTAGAACAGATTGTATAATTGTGACTTATGGCAGGAAAGGGAGATGAGACCGATTGCTTCGCTGAAACAGATTCACATTTGCCGCTGGTGCCCCTGCACGTGACAGATTTATGCTGTTAATTACAGTTAGTAATTGAAAAGAGTGTGCTGTAGATACAACAGACGTATCTCCATCTATCACTTCTGTTTTGTAAATGTGTCACACTGTTCACATTTCCATCTGTACCCCACGTCTCTCTTTGGTTACTCTGCTGATCCTCTTTGAGTCATTGAAGTCTGTAATTTTTGTTTTGTTTTGTTGTTTTTTTTTTACATTTAGGCTCAACAAACCTGCAAATTTATGCACTTGGACTGAAAATGCACCAAGGGCTGTTGTCAGTTTAGCTTGGCTGAGAGAATTTTCCACTGCTTGCAACTGTCTGCTCTCTTCTTTGCAACTTGTATTGTTTCTGCTATGAAATAGTGAAGTGTGTAACTGTGCATTGAAGTACTTTTCCTTCCCTCCAAGATCAGCAGAGATCTGCAAGTATAGATAGTTCACCTGTGCTCAAAACAAGA
>JAPZDX010000013.1:10750299-10761195 GCA_029783625.1 Naso annulatus | reverse complement strand
GCTGCCCTCCCATGTGTGTGTGTGTGTGTGTGTGTGTGTGTGTGTGTGTGTGTGTGTGTGATTGTTAGTGGAGGCAGAGTTTTTGTCTCATTCATAACTACTGAGCAATTAGAAATGCTCTCTGCAGCTTCTGTGAAAACCAGGATTAGCCACTGCTGGAATAATGGTTTGGCCTGAAAATGACATTCAGGGTGTCATTAAAAGCTTTTAAAGATAATTGACATCAATGAGGAGGTGTTATTATTTTTCTTAATTGATTGAGTCCTGTGCTTCCAGCATTCTTTACTTTCTTTCCCTCATTTTTCTTTCAAATCACTCTCCTCCTCCTTCTCTTTGTTTGCCCCCTTTCTCCCATTCAGGTCTCCCACCATCAGAGACATGGTGGTGCGCTGCATAGCCCAGATGGTTAACTCCCAGGCAGCGAACATCCGCTCAGGCTGGAAGAACATCTTCTCCGTCTTCCACCTGGCTGCTTCTGACCAGGACGAGAGCATCGTGGAGCTGGCCTTCCAGACCACCGGCCACATCGTCAGTAAGTCCAGCACACACACGCAGACACCTGAGAGAGGTGTAATAACTCACATGAAAAACCTCCCTGATTCTTTTTCTCTATCCATCCCGTTTTATCTCTCTCCACCCCTCTGTTGTTCTGCCCTAACCTCCCTCTGTCCCTCTCCCAGCGAATGTATTTGAAAAGCACTTTGCGGCCACCATCGACTCCTTCCAGGACGCTGTTAAGTGTCTGTCCGAGTTTGCCTGTAATGCCTCCTTCCCCGACACCAGCATGGAAGCCATCCGCCTCATCCGACACTGCGCCAAATATGTCTCAGAGAGACCACAGGTCAGAATCCGGTCCTGCTTCTCACAAAACAGTTAATTTCTTACCCTTAGAGGTGCCATCACATTAAACAAACATATAAGACGAAGAATGCCAGACAAATGTGCCTCAGAGCTTCAGCATGCTACTGTAAAGAGGGAGAATCTGTGCATTTAGAGAGAATTAGTGGGTTAAGTGTACATCAGGGCTCCGCACAGCATGTGTGGAAATGCGTCTTTACGCAGGAGGGTTAATCCTCCCCTGTGGCAGATCTGGTACTGTATCTAACATGGCTCTTATTTCCCTGGCAGGCCTTCAAAGACTACACCAGTGATGACATGAATGTAGCGCCTGAGGACCGCGTGTGGGTGCGGGGGTGGTTCCCCATTCTGTTTGAGCTCTCCTGCATCATCAACAGGTGTAAGCTGGATGTCAGGACCAGGTAGGCGGGGCTTATTCCAGGGTCTAGACTTTTAATTTTAACTGAGTGTAAAGACAAGCACAGGCTCTGTAACGTCCCGCTGCATATCCATCAGCTGCAAGATAAAAGACTCTCGGAAAGCAGATGTCGGCTGTGGCACAAAGGAAAGGACAAACCTGTGTGCGTGTGTGTGTGTGTGTGTGTGTGTGCGTGCGTGCGTGCGCTTTTCCCAGGGGACTGACGGTAATGTTTGAAGTGATGAAGACCTATGGGCACACGTTTGAGAAACACTGGTGGCAAGACCTGTTCAGAATCGTCTTCAGGATCTTTGACAACATGAAGCTGCCCGAGCAACAGACTGAGGTGCGCGACAAGTCTTTTATCCTCAACATCATGATCAGCTGTTGCAAATAAATATCTCAAATATTAAAAAAAACATTGTCTACACTGCAGCATTGTGCTGTAGGTTTTGATCGTATGTGGTTGTGTTGCACCCTCAGAAAGCAGAGTGGATGACCACCACCTGCAACCATGCACTTTACGCCATCTGTGATGTCTTCACCCAATACTTTGAGGCCCTCAATGATGTCCTGCTGGACGACATTCTGGCTCAGCTCTACTGGTGTGTGCAGCAAGGTGAGCACATGGCAACCCTCTCTACCTGCCGTCATATCTTCACACAAGTAGCTTTAAGATTACTGGTATTGTTTGCATTGGTGAGGTTTATACAGGCATCATGACCATTGCTGGCGTTAGCCTTGACCTTGGCTTGACTGCAGTGACAGAAAACAGATTTCCGCCTACCTTTAATGTGCTGCATCAATGCTCGGATGTCACTTTATAAAAAGACAAAGGCTAGGCAAAAGTTAAAAGAGCCTTTTCTAGTATTTAGGGGTTGTTTAAAGGAAAACAGATAAAAAGGCAGAAATCTCAGTAGACTTTATATCTAAATACAGCTTACTGTTTTTAATTTTCCCTTCCCTTGTCTCTCCCTCCTACTCCTCCTCCTCCTCTTCTTCTGTGCTTCTGCAGATAATGAGCAGCTTGCCCGTTCAGGCACCAACTGTCTAGAGAACGTGGTCATCCTGAATGGGGAGAAATTCTCCCCGGAGACCTGGGACAAGACATGTAACTGCATGCTGGACATCTTCAAGACCACCATCCCGCACACGTAAGCTGCTGCTCTGAATATTAACCCAGCTTCTAATGAAAGTCAATGAACAAACCATGAAACGGGGAAACTAGTTGCTAAATGAAACTGGTACCTGGAATTAAAGGAAAATACAAGTTAAATTTTAGTCAATTTTCAATGAGTTTCTTATTTGTGCAGACTTTTTTCAAATACAAACCAGACAGAGATCTAGGAAAGGGATGAAAAATATTGATTCACAAAGACTTTAAGACCAAGTAAGACTTTGTTTAGCTTGATTGATCGAACTCTGGTCATTTTCAAACCAATTTTGTAGTTTTTTGTCATTCTGTCCAAGACTGAATGTGACTTATTGAGTAATGTTTTTCAGGCTGTTAACATGGAGACCAGCCGGAGCTGAGGGAGAACACCTGACAGCACAGAGCCTGTCAGACAAGCAGCTGGTGAGGAAACACAGTATTACTCTGTTTTGCTTGTGAATTAATGAATATTTGTTTTGTGCGTGTGTGATGGTCATTTTTGTGAACTTCACATATTTTTCTTCAGTTTCAATTTGAGTCAATATTTGCCTTCTTTCACACAGTTTTCATTTCATATACATAATTTATTGGGTACTTTTACGGTGTTTGCATAATTTTAATTGCTGTGTACAGTCTGTATTGGTGTGCAGTAACTCTTCTTACTTTGCTTTCAGGACTCTATTTCCCAGAAGTCAGTGGATATTCAGTCCCGCTCTGACGACCAGCACTCCATCAGCAGCGCCGATAGGGTTGCAATGGAGAACCGTCGACAGAGTCAGTACGGCTCAGCCCCAGGCATCGGTGAGGAGGGCTCCAAAGGCAGGACCCCGTCCAGTAAGCCTGTCGCTCCACTCAAAGACCGACTGCGAGTGTGTGTTTGTGTGTGTGCGTTCTAACTGAAGTTTTACTCTATGTCCCACAGAGGTCCAGGAGCAGCGCTTATTCTCAGCTTTGCTGATTAAGTGCGTCGTGCAGCTGGAGCTGATCCAGACTATCGATAACATCGTGTTTTTTCCCGCCACCAGTAAGAAGGAAGATGCTGAGAACTTTGCAGCTGCTCAGGTACAAAAAGAATTCGATAACTGAGTGACTTTCAAAGTTTTCGGTTAGAACTTTAGATGCTACGTCTCCTTGAAGTCACCTCCTTTTTTTTGATTAAAGCCAATAATCTGTTATTTGTTTGTCTTTTTGAAGCGGGATGCTGTGTGTGCAGCAGACGTCCCAGTGGAGACCCAGGACCAGGGCATGTATCGCTACCTGACGTCAGAGCAGCTCTTTAAGCTGCTGGACTGCCTGCTGGAGTCGCACCGCTTCGCCAAGGCCTTTAACTCCAACAACGAGCAGAGGACCTTACTGTGGAAAGCAGGTAGGACAGGAAGCTTTTACTATGATTAGCACCCCTTCTTCAGGCTGTGATGCATCTTGGTGCAGTGTGAGGTTAATATATCCTGATAGTAAAAGCCAAAATGGCCGTGACTGTAACCGCGTGCCTCTGTGTCCTCGTGTTCAAGGTTTCAAAGGCAAGTCGAAGCCTAACTTGTTGAAGCAGGAGACCAGCAGCCTGGCATGCGGCCTGCGCATCCTGTTTCGCATGTACACAGATGAGAGCCGCCAGGACGCCTGGGAGGAAGTCCAGAGACGACTGCTCAAGTAAGGAACAAACACGTGACACATTTATACCCCACTGCAGCTGCTGAGCCCTCAGTAGTAGCAGATGTCAGATCTGAGGATCACAGCTCGGCTACCCGGCCACCTGATATTAAACATTATTTGTGCGTCGATGCAACACTCTTCTCATAATTTTCTGCATTGCAGTCCCTCTGTGACTGCACCACAGTCTGCCCACAGAAAATGACTGAAGTGCACAGATGCATTTGTCAGTGACCACCGCATTAGCAAGCGTAGCAGTGCAGGTTAAACCACTGATCTGTGTAATGGATTCTGCTGTTGTGCTGCTTATATTCATCCCACTAATGATGCCGTCTGCAGAGATCACTACTCCTGCTAAACTTACGTTAAGAGACAGTTGGAATTTCTGTGTGCACACGACTGAAAACGTGCTCTCAATTTGAGAGAATTCAGAATCTAATTGGAGGTTTTGTTGTTGGAAGTTTGCAATCGAAACAGCTTTGTAGCTTAATTCAGTTAGTGCACGAGATAAAAGGCCATGAGAATTTCTGGCCTGGTTATGTTTATGACGTCAAAAGATCAGTCTTCCTTTTTTTTGATATTTTTACTGAACTTTTATGCTTCCTGAAGAAAATAAGGATAAATAAATGATTTTAATCATCTTCAAAGCTGTAAGGAGAGTTTAAAGTTACTGCAAATGCCGCAGATCTTTCAAACTCCTTTTACTATAATTGCTGCAGAATCAATTGGCGCCATATAAGGGATGTTTTTGCCAATACATCTGTGAAATATTAATATCGACTGATCATCAATACACCCCGGCTTTGATCTGTTCCTGAGTGTGTGTGGATATGCATGTGAGCAGAGCTGAAAACTGTTTCATCAGTCAAACTGGGGTAAAGCCCGAGACGCCTTTCACACGTTTGCCATCATTAACGCCAATGAGGGAATAAAGAAATCACACTTCTGCGGGCGGAGCTGTCAATAACCACCTCAGAGGAAGGAAAAATCAAAAAGACACTGGCCCTGAGCGGAGGGGAGGCTGGTTTCATGTCACTATCTCCAGTCGGTTGTTCTTGGCAAAGATGCCAAGTCTGCACAGCTCTGCGCTTCTCTGAGGACGGACGCTGTCTGCTGTAAAGATCCAAAGGAATCAACGCACTGATGTTCCATTTTTCAGTCAGCAGCACTGCTGTCATGTCTTTATTCAGCAGCTCACAAACAGCCGTCACCGCCTTTCTCTCTGAGCCTCACCCTCCATTTGATGATGATATCGAGATAAGCAAAATCATTGCCCGTCTCTCCTACTTGCATTCCTTATTAGAGAGAGGATGAAAAATAAGAGGAGGAGGAGGAGGAGGAGAGGAGGAGGGATGATGCCTGAGTGTGTGTGGCTCAGAAATCCTAATTCACAAAGACACTGTTGTGTGTCATCAGCCAGTATTTTACGCTCCCTCCCTCTTTGTCAAACATGCATCATCTTGTCATCCACAAGCAACACGGTCACACATTTATTCTTAACGTTGCACTCGCACACGCACTTAGACACACTTGTTCACCAGAGGCCAAAGTATGATCGGAGCGGGGTGCAAAGCAGACTCTGGAGGCGATTACATCACAGAAATTGGAATGCGAGAGATAATGTGAAGAAGGGGGGGGGGGGGTGAACTGCTAACAGATGTCGTCGATGTCAGAGGAGGGCCGCAGGGTCGGAGGAGAAAGGTCAGAGGTCGTGTTAGTCGTCCTCAAGCTTCAGCTGTGAAGAAAACCGTCCTAATTGTTTCAATTATAGCCTCAGTCAGTGGCTTTAATTAGCGGTTACTGAGTCGAAACAATCTTCATCAACCCCATGCCAATGATTCTTCATGTGTTAGTGAGGCAGAGAAGCAGATGCTACAAAACAGCCTTTATGATATCCAGTATTTCCTTTCTGTTAAATGTGTAGGAAGGCATTTCTGAAATGTTTCTCTCTGTCTGTGTGCTGCAGTGTGTGCAGCGAGGCCGTAGCATACTTCTTGGCTCTGACCTCAGAAAGCCACAGAGAGGCATGGACCAACCTGCTGCTGCTCTTCCTCACCAAGGTGCTAAAGATCAGTGATGAAAGGGTAAGAGGCTAAAACACATGATGACATCTTTCCCTGTCAGTGAAGGTGTCATGATTTACAGCTTAATCCAAAAAAAAAACACAAAGCAGTCTCAGCAATTCAGTGTAGGGCTGAGTGACATATTGCTGTTTTATCAATATCATGGATATTGTTATATTGTGATATGGTATCAGTTTTGTCTTTTCCTGGTTTTAAAGGCTACATTACACTGAAGTGATGCAGTTTTCTGAAATTGTCAAACTATTTTAGCAGCTCTAGTATTTGCTTTTTCTCAGCCCTAATATCCTCATTACTGGTACCACCATTATTTTGTGGTAGCTTCGATAGCCGTTCCTACACTGTTGTTGCAATTTTAAAAATGGAGATATCTTGTCGGAAATCTTGATGTTGTCATGTTTGATTTTGGTGATATCACCCAGCCATATTTATATGAAACTTCAGCTATTAATGTAACATATAACAAACAGGTCATAAACTTATCAATCACCCCGTGAAGCTTCTCAGACTCTCTTTGATAAATTTTGCAGAAAGTTTGAAGTTTATAACGTTAGTGGGATCTCTTTCTGTTGCCGTAGGCCATGAACTTATCAATCACCCCTCGTCTTCAAATGGTTTTCCACTTATAAAGTTAGTTGGTGGTCATGTTTGCAGTTAAATATGCCTTGTGCAATGATATAAATGTCTTTTTTAACTGTTTAATAGGACTATCTTTAAGTTGTCTTTTGTCATTTACAGTAATGTTATACAAATTAAGCATCACATAAGGTTTAAAGGTTTAAAAGCAGTAAGCGTCTCTTTCTCACTTTCTCTCTCTCTGTCTCACCCCGCTCCATCTTCAGTTCAAGGCTCATGCGTCCAGGTATTACCCTCTGCTGTGCGAGATCATGCAGTTTGACCTGATCCCTGAGCTGCGGGCTGTTCTGAGAAAGTTCTACCTGCGCATCGGCCTCGTCTTTCACATCGCACAGCTGCCTGAGCCCGAACCAGACCCTCAGCCGGCACATTTGGAGCAGGAGGCCGGCACAGAGGTGGGGGAGGAGGCCGGGGAGGAGGCCCAGTAATGCTGCACCACAGACAGGCCTGGAACACAGAGCTCCACAGAGGCCTCCACCTCAGATCTGTGCGACTGTGAGCTGCGGCCCTGTGTCACCTCAGGGCCCTCACGCCGAACACTTGACTTAAAAATAGCTGATAATCAATCAGCTGTCTGCTACTACCCACCCGCACCCTTAACCCCCATCACCACACACACAAACACACACACAAACACCCCTACACAAACAGACGGAGTACTTGATATCACAATGAAAACAGAAATGTCTTGTGCAAGGTGTAGCGATGCATCCACTGGATAAAACTACTGATTAACAGCTGACAGTCACCAATATCTCTGATCTGCTCAGAAGGAATATATTTCAAAAAACGTGTGCTACTTACTGTATATTTAAAAAGTAAAGAATGAATGGATACAACATGCAAAAAGACATTTAGTAACTATGACATGTGGCACTTGTCACACCTTGATAATAATTATCTCTGTCTGCGCCGCAGATGGCTAACATTAGTATTGATAGCCTCTTGGATGAAACTAGTTGTACAGATCTGCCGCTATGTAATATAATCTTATAACACTAGATTTCATTTATTTTTGTTTATGTTTTTCCTCCTCTGGATTTGCTGCACTTGATCTCTTTTTTGAATGCACTGGAGATTTTACTTTTGTGATAATTTATTTGACTGTACCATCTCCCTGCAGATACCGAATGATTTGTAATTGAACAAGACCGCGGAAAGTGAAGGGTTAAATTATTCCATTTTATATGTTATTAGGTTTTTATCGGTTGTAGATGATAAAACCGGGCTTCTGAAACTGGAAGATAAGAGAGCAACCTGATGCTAGCTGCATTTGAGTCACTAGTCTGTTTTTATGTTTGAGTTTAGTTTTCACTTTTGTGTACAAAATCAGAAGTTAATAATATATTTAATGTTTTGTTTTGTTTTTTTTTTCCTTTGGTTTGGGGGAAAGTTATATGTATAGAGAAGATGACAAATGTTAGCTGTGCTTTAAGTATGAATGGGATGCATTCCTGCTCATGGATGTAGAAAACAAAATGTATATGATACAGCAATGTAAAGTTTTCTATGTTGCAAAAAGATTTTCTGTACGATACATCATCTGGCATTCTAATCAGGTTCTAGGTCAATAAAGTTTTTGAACTTGGTTGATTTGAAACGCTGAATCACTGACTTCTGAATGAAAGAACTGCTAGATGTTAAATGATGAGCCAGTGCATCATTAATTAAAATATTGTTTTTATTAGCTAGAAAATAAACTCTGTGATTTCTATTTAAGATTACTACAGTAACATTTACATACAGTATGTTTATTTTACATTCAAAAATATGCACATTAGAAAACTCCATGGACTAAACTAAGCTGTTTTTCCTGTATGCTGGGTAAAAAGTGCACTCTTCATGCTAAGAGAAAAACTCCAGCAGTTGGCATGCTGGTCAGTGGGGAGTGATGTCTGTCCTCTGTAGAGTCACCAGCTGCATCTGTAGAAAAGGGGAACTGACAGAGAACTACAAAGTCTCCCTCAATCCAGTTTTCCAACTTCAAACTATGTGACGCGGTGTGTCAGCCAGGTTGGAGCATCCATCTCACTGTTTGGAGTCGCCCTACAGCCTGAGCGCCTCACAGCTTCCGATGTGCCGGGCCGCAGCCAGGGCTCCGTGGCAACGCTCTCCATGGACACACACCTCCCGCAGGCAGAAAACAGGGACAAGACATCCACTTCATCGCCAGGCAGAACCTCTGGAGAGCACAGAGGTTTATCCAGTTGATATTTCTTCAGATGCATGTAAATATAGCACATAATATAATACATTGTTTGAAGAAATAGTGATGCCTAAACAACGTATGTCATTATCATGTTAATTTTAAAGCAATAGTTAACGTCTGTCTTTCCAAATGGTGGCAAAGCGTCAGTAAGAAACTGAAGCACGTGGCAGAAATCTGTCAAAGAGCAAGTTATGAGTTGGTGAGAATTCCAGCTTACATTTGGACTCTCACCATTAGCAGAGATCACCCCTGTTTTCTGCTAATGTTGTTAAAATTCGACTACATGTATATTTAAGAGGATCTCAGACTGCACTTCAAAACCCCATTCACTGCCATTCCTGTTGAAACAGGGAGTAGAAACACTGGAGGACATGTGAAGGTTGTTTTTATTCGGTTAAAAATCACTGAGTGAGAAGGAGAGGGGAGCCGGAAGCCAAAAGTTATTACGCATGGAAAAATAGTTCTTACAAGTGCTGCCTTCCTAACTTGAGTATTAGTGTGAGGAAGGATTTTGACTCAGATATTCTTTTTAAATAACACTGTCACACATTTTCAGGTACTTTCTGTAATGTTTAAACAATATCATACATAAATCTTTTTTGGAAAAAGGTGTGGGGTTTATGTAACCTATGCGGCCGATGCTGGCAAAAGACAATGACATGTAGTAACACCGCTATGGTCCTTTAAATATAAACTTATGTACACTTTATTTGACCTGTAAATTAGCCGTATCAGTGGCACCGCTGCTCTTTCAGTGGACCGACACACATTGTTATAAGTACTAGCCGCTTTTTTGAATCCTTCTGATGTATTGTTTCCTCCTACCTGACCCGCTGTTGTGATCACCAGATTCTTGTTCGGTGATGTGATGCTGGTTGTGGGCTGCGACTTTAGATTCAACGTTCAAACCCGTCAAGGAGTGCACAGACCGAGCACCAGGGTGGTTGTTACAGTTTCCCTGATTCAAGGGCGCTGTCACCTGTGGTACAAAATTAAAAAGGGACCGGAGGGAGGAGACTGACTACAGTTCATATCCATTAAATGTTGATCAAAAAACTAGTAGGACTTGAGTAATACAGTATAATGAAAGAGTTGTCGCTCGGGTTCTGTTGCCCTGAAGCAAACAAAAGAATCTATTTACTGATCAGCACCATACATCACTGTCGTGTCCCCTCTGTGGTGCTGTCCTCTGCTGGTGCTCTGCTGAGTGCTGAGGGGGTCTCTGCTCATCACCACTGTGAAAATATGACAAAGCCCAGAAGCCATTCATCATTACACACACACTCACAAACATCTTTACGGCTGGACAGAGATTAGTGACCCAAAGGTCATTCAGTTCAGATAGGAGTTAAAAGAAAACGATAAAAATCAGTCCATTAAGCAAAACTTTTTACTGGGTAAGGGTAGGAGGGAAGCATTTAAAAGCTTGCCTTCCAGCACCAGGCTTTTTAACAACTTCTCTCCTACCTCCTTTCCCAGTGGCTGGCAGGGTGCTATCGCCACCCTGCAGCTGGCATGTGCACCCTGCACCCTGCACTGGCACCAGCTGCAGCACAGAGACGCGAGCTGGCATGCACCACAATTAGCCTGGCGCAGAGATAAAGGGCTAAATTAGCCCAGTGCAGAGGCTGTTGTCGTTTGGTATCATGAGAGTGTATGTCACTGAGCGCCAAAACCATGTTAGCTTTGTGGAAAACGCCTGGAATGTGCTAAAAAGAAGCCTGAAAGCAAAAGGTGTCCCCTGAACCCTTTATTCATACCTGAAAGAAGGAGAAGAAAAGAGCGACGGGAACAGTTAAACAGACAGACAGTGTTCATCCAGGCTTACCAATGTAAGTGGACTCCGATGGCAGCATGGAGGCACTCGTGTAGGATCCAGGTTTGTTTTTCTGAGAGAAGAAATTAACACTAA
>JAPZDX010000013.1:10724039-10738954 GCA_029783625.1 Naso annulatus | reverse complement strand
ATGCTGAGGGCATATCCACACGGTGCAGCTAATATCAGCAGCACTTGACTGCAGAGAATACTGCATATTCACAAATGATGTGAAAACCTTCAGTAGGCCTTTATTCTCTCTTTTATAATAACTCCTTGGTAAGATTTAAAGTATTAAGATTTTACATACCTGGTTTTAAATGTAGCAGTGGTGATATTGACCGAGTTTTGATGCTTTCTCTTTTTCCGTGTACATCCAAAAAGGCATGGTGTCAAAGCTCAGCCCTGGCCACAAAAGCCACATTATAAAACGCGTAAAGCATCATCCCGTTGCCATGGGCAACCACGACACAATAGGTCCTCCTAGGAGAGGCTAACAAACGTAGCAAATCTGACTCTTCTACAGCAAAGAGATATAACTGAGACCAGTCAATTTTACTGTTTAACAGTTGTTAAATTTTTCGCGTTTGTTGGTTTTTTGACGTCCTGCTGAAGCGGTTCTGACTTGGTAAATTATCGCGGATATCGGGTTTCCCTAAAAAAAAATAAAACAAAACAAACAAACTGATGATTGAAATTCGTGCCAACTAGCATTAATAGACCTTTAAGCTTCTATCTCAAAGAACCTACTTTCCATAATCAACGCCAGTTGCCGTTTCGCTGATTCAAATGCTGTAGAAAGACAGAGAGCCTTCATGAGTAAACCGTCTTTTCCGAAAAGCGCCGCTAGATGTCAGTGCTTCCCCAACCGTTAGTGGACGGCGTGCTCCCCGGACGGTACCATTATGCTAGGGGGGGTGAACGAACTTTAATAATAGCAATAAATGTGGCCAAAAAAAGCGTCATGTGGAACATTATTGTTTTGGATGCTTCAGCATTAATGTTATGAAGCTTCATTTAAATATATTAACGTAAAATTTATGTAACAATAACAAACGTCCCCCTTCTATTGCACTCAATGGAATGGTTTCATTCACTGTCATGGCTCCCTGAGCTAATGGACGTCCGGTGCTGTTACGGCATTAAAATCTTTGGAGAAATACAACCTATCTTCACTTAGTAGAGATTAAAATAGTGGTTTGAACGACTCGTTTTGTTCAGTAAGAGAGTTAATGATGGCGGGGAGCAGCACGGCTCAGAAAACATGGGAGCTAACCAACAGCATGCAGGAAGTTCAAAGCATAGATGAAATTTACAAATATGACAAAAAGCAACAACAAGAAATCCTCGCTGCGAAGCCATGGACAAAGGAGTGAGTACATGCCAGCAATGTGGTATTTAGGTTTTAGTTTAAGTCGGATGGTAAGATAACGTTAAATGTTTTAAGTCGTATGTTGTGTCACGATAATGCAAAGTTGCTCGAACACCCCCTTGATAGCTTGGCTACAAGTTAGCATTGTTTTTGTTTGTAAGCAGCAGTCAACTGTATATTGAGTGTATTTGTAAATGTATCAAGCTAACATTACTCAGTACAATTTCCTCAATAACCTTAATGTCTCTGCTCTATCTACGCATCTTTCTTCGATCCGTAGTCATCACTATTTCAAGTACTGCAAGATCTCAGCCTTGGCCTTGTTGAAGATGGTGATGCATGCCAGGTCCGGAGGAAACCTGGAGGTGATGGGTCTCATGCTGGGGAAGGTGGATGGCGAAACCATGATCATCATGGACAGCTTTGCTTTGCCCGTGGAGGGCACAGAAACTCGAGTCAACGCCCAGGCTGCAGCATATGAATACATGGCTGCCTACATTGAAAATGCCAAACAGGTCAGACACTGACTTCAGTTAAAGGGCATCACGCAGATTTCTTGATTGAGAAAGGGGGAATCAAACTCTGTATGCACACTGGTCAACTGACATTACTTTTATATATGGTGCATCCGTTTCTGCTGATGATTGGAGCCATGTTTTCATTTCAAGACTTGAGTAAATTTTAACTGTTGTAGAAAACATTCTTTTAAGGTTTGTAATGTGGACTACACTTATGCATTCACACGATTTTTAAAGCCAATACCATGATGTGATTGGTTCAAACAGTAGGGTTGTATTATAACTATATGTACCATTTCAATACTTGGGCAGCTGTTATTCTATTATGCTGTAGTGCACTTAGCCCTTAGAAACAGTGTTTAAAAGCAAACGCAGCAGGAGCACTGTAAGCTAATGTTGAAATAAAAATCAAACATCCCTGTCTAGTTACTTTATGCATTAACTGATTTTCAATAGAATTTTAGACGTGTGATATTATTAATGGTCAATTCATGTCATGACTGTGTCTTATAATAAGGCTTCTGAATAGTGGATGTGGGGTTTTTTTGTTTTTGTTTTGTTTTTTTTGTTTGTTTATTTTTAATTTTTTTGTTTTGTTTTTCTACAAAGGAACAACAGTTGTTCAGTATGTTCAGCATGTTTCTTATGAAACCTAAAAATTCCAATCATGGACAGCACCAAATAGAAATAATAAATATTTGAAAAACATTTTCATACTATCTGATTTTTTGCAGTGCCTGTGGTAGTCTTGTAGATTGTCATACTTAATGAACAAAAATAATAATCTGAATCTACCTCTAACCCCTCAGGTTGGCCGGCTGGAGAATGCGATCGGCTGGTACCACAGTCACCCGGGATATGGATGCTGGCTGTCAGGCATCGATGTCAGCACTCAGATGCTCAACCAGCAGTTTCAGGAGCCTTTTGTGGCCGTTGTGGTAAGGCTGCGAAAATAGAAATCATTCTTCATTTCAAACTGAATGCTTCATTTACTGTAATTTCTAACTTCATCCCATTAAAATGATATTAAGAAAACTGAGATCCTTTCTCACTAAGTGTGACAATACGAGTTATTATTGGTTAAACTTAGAAGAGTGTGAGATTGTTGATGAATGAGTTGCAGGTTTCCATGTAGTACTGATGAATATTTTGCTATTGCAACCATATACGCTATTCACACTTTATTTTGTTTAGCAGTGTTAAATGCCGTCGGCGTCGTATAATGAAGTGTGTATTTTCAGCACGTTGACAGCCACGGTAAAAGGCTCCTGGTGGCCAGACTCGATGGTCCCCAGAGGTTTGTATGACCCCTGACTTTGTTTTCCTGTTCTACTGTATCCCGCTTCCTACAGATTGACCCCACTCGGACTATTTCTGCAGGGAAAGTCAACCTTGGCGCCTTCAGGACTTACCCAAAGGTAAAGCAAAGACTGTACACAGAGAGATTTTACTCTACTGAGACTTAAATTCTAAAGGTGATAAAATAATTATCACTAATGATTGATATGCATGAGTTTTCCCTTGTTTGTATTTTTTAAATTTGGTTTTTAGGTTATATATTTGTGAAACAGAATAAGTTCATTTTTTGCTTGTTATTCTTATGTAATTGCCTGTCTGTCTTATTTCTTATTAATGTTGTAATTAGCCGTTTATGTTACACAAAAATGTTTTCCATGTTATTTTTCAACCTTTTTTCTCTTTGGATTTTCAGGGTTACAAACCTCCTGATGAAGGACCCTCAGAATACCAGACAATCCCTTTGAACAAGATTGAAGACTTTGGTGTTCACTGTAAACAGTGAGTATCAGTACATATCACAGTGTTGTCACCATGCTGGAGATATTTACATCAATACATACAGCAAACATGTCGTAAACATATAAATTAATATCTTAAAAAATCTATCTAAAATAAATAAATAAATGTTTGTTCCAGCACTTTAATCAAATGTACCCTTAACTGTGTAACTGTGTACTGTACATGGCTCATGTTTTTATTTGTTTTGTTTAGATATTACGCCTTGGAAGTCACTTACTTCAAGTCCTCGCTTGATAGAAAGCTCCTGGAACTCCTTTGGAATAAATACTGGGTCAATACCTTAAGTTCCTCAAGTCTCCTCACGGTATGTAAGCAACTTCAAAAAGCAAAATGTTAGCTAATTGTTTGACACTTTGATTAATGGTGAATTATTACACTATAACTCATTTGAGGCATGTGGTCACCCGTTTGTGATTTAGTGATTTATTGCCGCGTTGCAGCCAAGAGTCCCTGTTTATTGATTTTAGTAATAAGCTTCATTTGAACTTAGAAGCGAGAAAAGGTATTAATGATCCACCAAACTCCAGTGACACAGATATTTTGTCTGGCTCTTCGTGGATCATCTCCTTTCCCCTCACAGTTCAGTGTAAAGATTGAAAGCTCCTCATGTGGATTCCCATTATGGATGCAGTCACTCTGTCCCGAGCTTGACTAAACAGTGTAAATAAGCATCAGACTTATCCAAACAGTTCCCTCTTTGGCATTCTGGATGAAGACGAATTGACTAGATGTCAAGAACGAGCTGCTTCTAGGGTGACAGGCTTTGTCAGACGCTACACTATCGCCGGAGTCAGGGGCCCCTGCGTCATTGTGCTTTAATTACCTCTTCCACTAAAAACACGGCCTCACCTTAAGCAAACTTTTCACTGACTTCTTTTCATTCACCACAACAGACAGCGTGTACCTACAGCGTCTCAGACAGATTCGTAGCCATCCCGCAAAATTCTTCGTCTTTGTGGAAAATGAGTTATCTCACTTTTGTCGGCAAATTGTGCATGGATGAATTTTTGTGTGTGTGTTTTTTGTTATTTTTTTGTCGGACGGTCAGAACTCGGACTACACCACAGGTCAGGTGTTTGACCTGTCGGAGAAGCTGGAGCAGTCGGAGGCCCAGCTGGGCAGAGGCAGCTTCATGCTCGGGTTGGACACACATGACAGGAAGTCTGAGGACAAACTGGCCAAAGCAACACGAGATAGGTAAATGTTTTTCTTCGGAAAAGAGACCACAAACTTAAAATGGAAATGAATTTAGTGTTGTTAGTAGGTGTAACCTGCTGTCCCACTGCTTACTGTGTATGTAAGATCTTAAAGAGAAGGTGATGGATGCTATTACTGTTTCATATTTTGTGCTCTGTAAAATGGAGCATTGCAAAGCCAAGCTGATTTGTTGATAAAACACTGTTGGCCTTATTTTGTCAAAATTCTACAAATATTTTAAAGGAATTGAGTATTAGGCACATGATTTTTTTTCCTGTGTCAAGCTGAAAATAAAATAACGAATGTTGCTGCTTTAGGGCTTCAACCAACATTATTATTTATCACAAAGTAATGTTTAGTTTTGTTTTGTTTTTTCAAGTAAATGATTTTGTTTTTGTGAAATGTCATACAAAAAACTAAAAAAAATGAACATATTCTAAAGAGACATAACTTGTTTTTTCTAACTTAATGTTCCAAACCCAGAGATTCAGTTTACAGTGTTTTAAAACAGAGCATGATTCTCAAGATTATTAACATGATTCATTTCATCAATCAAATGATTGACATTGAATTTCTGCTACAATCTTATTTCATGGTCTTTTGTCAATTAGTTTTTTTTTAACATCTACATTTTAAAGTGGTGGATTTAAAAACAGAAAAAATCAAAACATAAACTTGTAGAATTATTACATATTTCATCATGTTATACTTTACATGCAGTATAATTATATATGTTGATTATGTGATTCAAACAAGCCAAAAGAAAATACAAACTAAGTCTGTTAATTTCTTAATTAATGCTAGTTTCAGTTTTATTTGATAAACAGAAACATAGTACTAAAAATGACTACAAGCAGCTCCTTTACTTTTTGGATTTAGTGTGTTGGATGTTTTCATTCTTTGTCTTTGCTTCGTTTAAAAGCTGTAACTGCTTTTCTTTTGCGGCCAAACCTATCTGGGAAAAGAGATTTCAAACATGCGGGACTTCCTTGTTTAATAAATGTTCATTAAATAGAGTGTATTGCTCTTGGAAGTCCACAGATACCAGTGCAGATGTTACATCTCTTCATGCTGTAATTATTTTGCTGAGACCATTGAACTCATTCGCATTTTTCTCTGTGAATGTTTCAGCTGCAAGACGACCATAGAGGCAATTCACGGCCTGATGTCTCAAGTCATTAAGGACAAACTCTTCAATCAAATCAACACGTCTGCCAATTAAAGCCGGACTATGAGCCAATTTGGATTTCACCTGGATTTCTTGTGCATGTCTAGCACTTAGTGATTTATGGTTTATGTTTAAATTCTAAGGGTAACACTATCCGTGACTTCCCTTGGAGTGCTTTTTTTTTTTTTTTTTCCAATTTCTTCTTTTGTCCTAGAAACAAGTGAGGAACATGCAGTGAGGACTCGTGCAAAAAAATAAAACATAAAGGTGCAAGTGTTGTTTGTGGGTATTTTATACTTTTTCAACAAAATATGTGGCTGCAAAATTAGAAAGAGATTTGTCTTCACATATTCAGTCCTATGTAGATCCAGATACAGTATGTGTGGCTTGTCCCCTTTGTGTGTTTTGCGTGTAGGGCCTGTAGTTTCTGTAACCCGACGTGAACGCACACTTTGGTGTGTTAGGCTGTTAATGCACAGCCTAGGCTAGCACCAGTCAGTCATTCAAGGCCTGTCACAGCATTACATAATGGAACAACAAACTCAAGTTGGCTGCGAAGGCTCAGAGGGAATCGGCTGCCATGTGTGGGATGTCTCTGCGGAGTCACTCCCAGCACAGTTTGGCTCTCGGTGGTACACGCTCTGGCAGATTGGCCGGCTCGTCAGGTTGCGGTGTGGCAGTGATGCAGCGCAGAAACAGAAGCCGTACACACTGGAGTCTATTCACACACCGCGTCTGCTCTCCATCGAAGCAGACGCTCACCAAGTCTGCCTTCTTTTAACAGACAGCCGCTCTGGCGTAGGTTTGTGTCATGTCTTTTTTTTTCTGGTATTGTAATGGCTGAATGTATATTTTAGATGTCATCTATTGCAGAGGAGGCAGTCCCAGTGGGACAGTGGAGGTGTCTGTTGTTTCTCATGTACATGAGCTTTGGCACCACTTCTTATAATGATTTTCCTTTACCATTATTTAAGCCATGTTTCAAATTCGAGGGTGTTCAGTGTAACATTTAAGGAATACAAAACTTATTAGATTATATTTAATGTAATGTAGGAGTTTAAAATTGTTGAATAGGTTTTCTGCACACTCGGTCTACTGGATAGCGCATGTTTTTGCCAGATATTTAAATGCATTACATGGATGACTGTCACAGTGCTGAGAAAGTATTTAGAGTATGCTTTTCTAAAATAGTTTTACCTAATGTTTGGTCTTTCATGGCGATTTAAGAATCACTGAAACATGTTGAACTCGTTGGACATGTAAATATTGTGATTATCACCAGATGGACATTTGTATGCATGACTAAAGATGGAATAGGAAAATTTATGTAAATTCTAATCAAGTAAAAATGTGGGCAGCCAAAAATCCATTACCCATGTATTTTACCTTACTCTTTTAATATTTAGCAATTTTCTAATTCCAAAGTGTGTTCCTTATTAGTTAAAAAAAGCTTTCGCAGATTGCAGTGGAATGCCTTTGCCTTTGCTGTCCACACAGAAATAAAAGAGTGGAAGACGGACCGATCAACTCACGTTAGAATTAATCTCAAAAGCTTGGTGCCATGTGCGAAGCTGATCCCTGCTCAGAAAGCAGGAGGTGCCACACTTCCTGTCCTTCCTCTCCGCCATGTGTTCCTGCATAAGTGAAGGCAAGTCACTCGCTCACAGGAAACCCAAGTCTTGACATGACATAGATTAACACAGCAGAGGTCAGTGAGAGAAGTGGCTGTGTTTGAAAGATAGACACTAAAGCTTGGAGAAATGTCATGTTAGCCGCAAACAGAGCGAGCCAGAAAAATAAACAGAATAAAATTTTAGTACACATTTGATTCAGTAAATGTCATCTGACTTCTGCTAATGTACAATGCATCTATGACCATTTAACTTTTTTTATTTGCTTTTAATGCTTCACGATTCAAATGTAAACAAATAAAACTGAATGAATGGCACGCTCCGATAATAGCTGTGAATGTTTGTTCTAAATTAAAATAATACTGCTAAAGGAAAGGCCACAGAAAAAGGCCTTCAGTTATTTATTCGCTTACTTCCGCTTAGTTAGTGATGATCGGTCTGGCGTTGCATCCGGCTGCTTCCTCGGTTTCCATAACAACAATAAACGAAAGGGCTCGACACGTCGTTCCCTTTACAACTCCTTTGTAATTATTTAGCTGGCTTAGCTCGCATATTAAAAAGTTAAGGAAGACCTCCAGAGGTTGGCGAGAGTAGTGAATTATTATTATTTTTTTACTTCAAGTTACCAAAATTCAGCCAGACAGAGGAAATTTCCTGCTGAATTTGGATGCGGAAGACGCTGCACTTGTAAGGTAACGTTCGCTGATTTTAGCTTTAAAGCTAACTTATGCATGCTAATTAGCATAACTTACAATAACGTCACCTGGCCTTCTTTTCAATTAATAAAACCCTGCTGAAAATGTTGTTTGCCATACCTGGCCTGTGTCTCCACCTTTCTCTGACTTGCTGCATTAACTTTAGTGGATATTTCCAGTCAGTGTCGCACTTACTTTGACAGTGATAAACTGATGTCCTCAAGCCCCAGGAGAGGAGAGGAGAGGCTGCGGGCGAAAGGCTTCAGTTAGCCTATAGCTTCTGTCCATAGTTCAGCTCTGACTTATCGATCGGTGTCTCTTGCCTCCTATAACCTCTGCCTGATGTCTTGAGATCAAGTGTGGAAAAGACCTGCTGTCATGTCTCTTTGCTTTTCTCTACCCATCACCATATTCTGGCCACACAGCCACCCCCTCACACACACACACACACACACACACACACACACACACACACTGTATTGTATAATTTGCAGGTGGAGAGCTGATGTATAGGCTGATGATGCCTATTGCAAAGTAAATTTGAAATGTGAATTTTCATATCTCAATATTCGGTCAAACTGCATGAGTACTGAATAAAAGAAAATAGTAGCAGTTGAGTGTTCTTCATTATGTGTTGACAATAAGGTTTTAGGCCATAATAAGTTCTGTACAAGGTTAATCTTTGCCTGTCATTTCTGATTACAAATGATTTAGTAATACGGGGTTAGTAAATAGTAATTCAAAGTAACATTTGTTTCCCGGCTAAGGTCAGTCTTTTTTTTTTTCCTCCAGAACAGACTGCTGGTGCTGATGAATGCTTGGCCGAAGCTGAAAGCAGCATCTGTGATGCGCCACCATGGTGCGTCTGACCATAGATCTGATTGCTAAATGTAGGAACCACTTCAAAAAGAAAAGGGGCCTCTCCTTCCCGGATTACCTGAAGACTCTTACCCACCTCCAGTTTTCTAACAAGAATATTGAGGATATTGTAAGTAGTCATTATTAACATTGGTATTTAAACTCTGCGCCTTTCATCATCTTCTATGCCTCACTTTTAAACTCTTTTTTTTTAGGGCGATCTCTCCATGTGTAGAAACCTCACTGTCCTCTACCTCTACGATAATCAGATCACACGCATTTGCAACCTTGGCTTTGCCTCCAACCTCACCCATCTCTATCTGCAGAACAACGACATCACTCATATGGATAATCTCTCTAATCTGCAGAGGCTTTCCAAACTGTGAGTAAACAAGTTTGACTGATTGTTGGCCTGTGCTGTGGTGATCATTTATAGTCTAAAGTGTGGTTTATCTGCTCTTTAGGTATCTGGGTGGAAACAGGATTGCAGTGGTGGAGGGTTTAGAGACCCTCTGTGAGCTCAAGGAGCTTCACGTGGAGAATCAGAAGCTGGCACCAGGGGAAAAGTTGCTCCTTGACCCCATGACTCTCCTCTCAGTGGCGGTATGACCTATTTTTACACTGTTCCATACAGAGACAGTAAAGAGAAAGAAGGATGATCCACACTCGCTTAAAAATGTAGGTTCTCTGCATTTAAAACCGTATATTTTGTATGAAGAGGAAAGGCTGATTTTCTCTGTTTATACACAAGGATATGTGTGTTTCATCTACCTGGTAGGTTATCACATCCAGTTAAAAAGATCTCAGATTTCTCTGAGGCCAGTGATCCGTGTAAAAGCAGTATTGTGCTCGCTTTGATGATGTCAAAGAGAGCTCTGTTGCTCTCTCTCTGGTCTGACAAATCAGTTTGGTCTGTTGACTCTGTTTACTGGCCGAGCCGTGGATAAACACACCAAAAGTCTCAGCTCCTTGTTTGTTTGGATAATTAAAAGAAATTGCTGTGCAAATTTAAAGAGTTCCAGCTTGATATAAATGTGCCATTATAGAACTTCAAACCAAGATGAATATTTAGCATCAGCACTATCTAGAGTGGGATTTGGACACGATCCCAGTGACTCAGGCATAGGAGGAGATCTATTAATTTATTCAAGATGCACCAAAAAGAAAGAAAAAGAGTACTTGAAAAACTAATATTATAAAGGGCAATTTATTTAAGCCACACAATAGTACTATAATCTAAATCATCTACATAGCTTTGTGGACAGTAGGATATTCTGTGAGTGTTTGTGCCTGTAAAAATTCATGTAAAGGAAAGTTTTAGGTAATTTAATAACTGTAAGGTTTAACATTTTGGTGAGGGATCCAGATTTGCGGACTGGCGTCACATGACTTGTACTTGAGTCAGAATCGAGTCAAAAATTTGATGACTTGAGAATCGACATGACATCATCATAAGACTTGCAACTCGACCTGTGACTTCGCTTGGACTTGAGCCGAAATACTTGAGATTTACATGTATGATACTTAAAAAGTATGCCATGAATCAATATATGTCCCTTCATTTCCTGAATCAAATGACGTTTATCAACAGACTTTTCATTCTCAGCAAGTCGACACTTTTCCCTGAGAATCCACTTTGAAGCATCCTGCAACATCCGATCAAGATTAAAAAAACAAACCTGAATAAGCGTTGTCTTTTTGTCTTGACGTTGTTTTATGAAGTAAATAAAATTTTAGAATGCATTAATTATTTGTGTAAATTTAAAGGATTTGAAGATTGCCAATGACTTGTAAAGGACTCGAAGTTTAAAATTTGACTTTGACTTGACTTGAGACTTGTCTTTACCTGGGACTTAACTCAGGACTTGAGAGCTAAGACTTGACTTGTGACTTGCAAAACAATGACTTTGTCCCACCTCAGGTGGGATCCACAAAAATGTGGGCTGGGTTTTCTCCTTTGGGATTCACAGTGTCATATTAATTTAAAATATTCTTTCACACATTACCTGTGAATTTGAACTCTTCTCTCTTCACTGCGCAGGAATCTCTTTGTGTCCTGAATATCAGTAACAACAACATTGATGAGATCAAGGACCTGTCTGTTCTGAAGGAGCTCCAGTGTTTTTCTGCTGCTGACAATAACTTGCACAACATGGAGGTAACGAAAGTCTCTTTTAATCTTTAAGCCAATTTCCATTCGAGACTTCCTCTCTGGTGTGACAGAAGTAGAAACTGGCTGCATCCTGTGCACTGCACACTCAAAGCAAATAGAACCACATCACAGCAGCTATGCATGTCATGGCGTATTTAAGTCAACATACCAGCTCTCAGTTGATCGGGTCAGCATTAACATTGTTCCGTAGCTTTCTGCAGCGATGTGTGAAATGATATGGAGAACAGCGTTCTAAAGAACCAAATCCCGCAAATCCCGCCATGGGTTCCCAGCCTCCATTACTCGCACAGGGTCAGAATTATTCAACAAATCAGCGAGCTTTTCCCCCGAGACTTTTCTCGCTGACAGCTTTAAACAAGCACAAGTTTCTCTCTTTCCTTGGGAGGCGGATTTTTCCTCTCTGCTTCAGAATCCTCTATTTGATACCCCAAACCATCAGTGCTTAACTTTATGGGAGATTCATCTGAGGCGAAGATATGATTAATGCTCCCTGAAGTCTTTGACAAATGGCCTGCTTGTTTTGAGGCTCACTCTCTCTGATGGGAGTAATTTTTCTGTTTGAATTGATACATTAACTGAAGAGGTTGATGACTTCATTTGAAAGGCTCCAGTTCTTCTTTCTTTCTGGCGTTTAACACCAGGATGACACATCGAAAGCTCTTTGTGACTGACTACACTGCTGAGCGGAGCAGAAGTCATTTTCTCTTAAGGATGCAGGTAATTGCTGTACACGTGTCATTTTTAGCAGATATCTCCTATAATTTATACAACCCGTCTGCCACTATTGATCCAGCAAAGACAGCACACCACAGGATCAATCCCTTCTTCTGCGCCACTTGCTCGGAATCCAGAGGAAACATTATGGATTTTTAAAATAGATTATGACAGGCAGTCAGCCAGGGTGACAAATTGGGAGCATCTTTGGAGACCGTTAGCTGTGTGCAAGGCAGGGAGGACAGGGGAATCGAAGCCCTGGTCAAATACAGGTTCATAACTGGCCCATCATTAGTCCAGGCGAGAGTCAGCCGAGCTCAGTGAGTCTCCAGCCTTTGCTGTTCTCCACGCCCCCGCGTGGGGGGCAATTTGGCGCTGGGCTGCTCTTCGGTGAGGGCCTTCTGAGTGACGGCCCTGACACGATCATTTATCAAAGCCTGGGAGCGCGCGGTGCTCAGGGGTCCCCTCTGAACTGATTGCAGCACGAGCTGGAAAAGTGGAAGCGCTTTGGCCAAGACAGGAAGGCAATGAACAATCAGAGCGTGTCCAGAGAGTATTCATATTTCCAGGCTTGGATTAATGTGCCTTTAGATAAACATACAACTGCAGGCAACTTGCTGGAGGAGCCAGCCTCACACTGCCCCAGGAGAAAACTTGTAGTTACATGACACCGGCGACACTGTTTATTAAAATAGACTGATGTGTTGTTTATGCACTTTCCACTGGCCCTTGTACTTCACATTACCATTCACTTACACCCAGGTTTTGTCTCGGATTTGTAATCATTTCATAAATATGCATGATAGCTGCTTAAAGAGGAAGTTGTCATTTGTCTCCTCTGTTTAATTTTAAACATTAGTGCTTAAAATAAAATCGCAACATCGTTTATTTTTGTGTGCACTTTCAGGAGTTAGAGGATGTGTTCAGCCACTGGCCTCAGCTGCTTCAAATGGATTTGAGTGGGAATCCTGTGTGCAAAAAACAAAAGTACAGAGACCGCCTTATAATTACATGCAACAGCCTCGGTAAGATGTTATTCATTCTCTTGCTCTAACATGAAAATGCCCTTCATAGCTTTGACACAACCAGGCAAATATTTTAAGTCACCACCTAATGATAAAAGAAACAAAAAAAACACTGTTTAGTTTTATATTTCAAATAAAATTTTTATATGTTTAATTTGTTGTTTTGCTTTTATAGTGGTTCTCGATGGGAAGGAAATTAATGAGGTAACCAGACAGTTCCTTATTAACTGGAAAGCATCCAAAGAGGCCAGGAAGAGGAAAAAAACCAAACATTTGATGACCAGACCGCTGATCCCTTATCCTTTGACAAGTAAGTCCGCAAGAAGTAAATCTACTGTAACATCTTTGCCCACATTATAACAATTATTCCCTAATTACAATTAATGGGATCAGGTGCATTTTCACAAGTCAGCCATTAATCTCTTACAGCGACTAAACTTTCCCCACTTTGTATTCAGTCCTTTTGTGGACAGTCATAACTTCGATTTAGCTACATGTATTGATTATTAATGTGCATTAGAAGTGTAACAATATGGATGAATGCTACATTGCAAAACAGCTACATCCAATCAACATATTACATTTTTAATTTTAAAAAAGTGTTGATTTTAGGGACTCTTTATAGAATTTTCTCCTGGTATCACATCAAGAATTCTTCACGTTATTATGCTGCGAGGGTTTGTACACGTTTGAATTTGTGTGCGTCCTGCTGTGTGACTTTGCTTGTATTCCAGATGACTTGAGCATGAGTCAGGCTCCACTTCTCGGTCTCATCTACAGCCACGCTGACATGCAGAGGTGGAATCCGCAGCAGTCCCTCAGGTCCAGCGTCACAGTTCAAACAGATCTCGGTTAACGCCAGTGTTCATGTTTTCGATTTCCTAAATGATTTAACTGCAGACATTAAATTGTCAGTGTTACAGCCAGCTGCCAGAATTTGTGTACTTGGCTACATGATGACCTAGAACTTACCCAACATCCTGTTTCATTTTACAATTCTCCGCAAATCAACAAGATTTAAGTTTTTAGGTTGATTTTATTGGAAATTGGTGTAAGTTGTTTTATGCTAGTACGTGTCAGTTAACTTAATTCACCTCCTTTCATTTTTGACAAATAAATTACTATTTTATGACCATAAAAAACTGTATGCGAGGTGTCCCATGACAGTTGGCCAATGATTTGACAGTGCTTGCTTTTCTTTTTCTTGGATATCACAGGAGACAACAATTGAAGATTCCTGTGTGAACTCGTCAGACTCGTGGCTGTCTCATCACCCATCTGCAGTCAGGACGCCTAAGACAAACCAACCAATCTACTAAAGTCTCCGCCTCCTCCACACATACAAATTAGCCAGAGCCCTTCACTGACTACCTTGTTTAGGTGCCTTTGTTTTATCAAAGCTGTGGATCTTTGGTTCTTATGTATAAAACAGGACAGAAACAGTCACTGTCAACACTTACTGTGGTGTCCAAAGCTGCAGGCACTTCAGAGTATGACTGACCTAATGTGTTATAGTGATTAAAAAAAAAAAAAAAACAGACTTTTTTCACGGCATATTTTCTTTCATTAGAGCTAAAAAATTAAGTTCTTATCTATGATCTAACAGGCTGGAAATAATCTACTATGGTAAGAAAAATAAAAAATAAAAGCAATTAATTAATGGTTTATGCACATTTATTTCCTACATTTTCACAGCTGCTTTATTTCTCATAACATTTTGGAGTCTGGGGATAAATATTCTGTCCAAAACAAACTTTTTTTTTTTTCTTCTTATGCATTCATTTTTGGCAAATAAGTGAACCAGGAGATGCTTGTTGGCACAATTTAAATGATCAATCTGCCCTGCAATTACAAGGCACGTTATCTAAAGCTAACAGCATATGCTTCTGTTCAAACA
>JAPZDX010000013.1:10675737-10691873 GCA_029783625.1 Naso annulatus | reverse complement strand
GATCTCTTGTTTCGTGTTTTTAGGGATTTTAAAAAAATATATCATTCCCTGTATTAAAGATGGTGGGATATCCTTACGATCCTCACAGTTGACACCTGATGGACAGTCTTCCCAACAATTCAGGCTTCATTTCAGTGAGTTTTTTTTTTTTCTTTCTTGGCATGCTTGTGGGAAAAACTTTTCACGTTCTTTATTTTCTGGACTTTCTGTAGTTATCCTTGTGATTGCTAACTCTGGACTTTCATAGCAGATGAAAAAAAAAATGCTTCAGTCTGTTTTTTTGTCTGGTTTTCTTAACTTCTTCCTGTCCTCTCGACCTCTCCTCCCTGACGTTTGTTTATTTCAGCCATCCTGCCTGGATGATCCTGACAGAGAGCAAAGAATTAAGGAGCTTGAGCTGCTGCTTATGTCAGCAGAGAACGAAGTCCAACGACAAGTGCAGTGCAGAGGTCCATGTGTAAGAACACACTCTGAATGTGTGTTTGCATACTTAGTCAGCATAGCTTGACGCTTGCATACACTGTAAAAAGTTTTGAAATAACAGCTTTAAATATTCAATTTATTTTTTGATTTCGTACTGAGTCCTAAAATCAAATAAAAGTGAGATAAAGAGAGAATATAATGACTTTTCTTGAGCCTGTTACTTGCAGTTGTTTATAGAAAATTCCTAAATCGAGTCTTCTTAGTGGACTTCTCCTTTCAAGACCTGAATCCAAATGACTTTTTGCAGTGTATACATGTGAAAACAAGAATGGCACACATGTATGTGTGTGTTTAGCCTGGTTTGCTGTAGTGTTGCTATAGTAACTACATTCCCTATTTCGCTACTCATTCAGACTGGCCTGAAGCTGTGCTTGGTAGCCCCCCCCTACCACCACCCCCTCATTACCATCGTTCCAAACATGAACCCGCTCCTTCATCCCCTCCAGTCCTCATCCCCATGGCCACGCTCAGCCAGGCACTCTTCTCTGTCTTTCCTGTTCCTTTTCTGTCTCTCCCTGGCAATTTTCACATCGAATTCACTCCATTGATGTGATGTGTCATTCCTCACAGTCTGTGATTTCATATCAAATGACTGAATGGTGAAGATTGGCCCGACATGTTGTAGCATCATCAGTGTTTTCCACACTTTCCTAGTCACAGATCTGTTCAGAACTGATACAAATTTAGAAAGAATTTGATGATTCTAGTCAAAATCTACCAATTTTCGCACCATTCAGTCAGATCTGCTGCTGCAGGCTGAGATGTAACGCCACTGTTCTCCCCTCCTGCACCCTCAGAGTTTGGAGCTGTACTCAGCCTGGTCCGATAGTGTGTCAGACGAAACACTGACAACGAGTAACAGCAGCTTAGAGGAGCAGATGGAGAGAAGGTCCTGGAGGGGCCCTGAGATCCCCCAGGGACCCCCGCCACAGCTTCCTGTTACCCCCAGCAAGTTCTTGGCTGTAGAGGCCAGCGCTGTGCTCTCCACCCTGCAGACCATACCAGAGTTCGCAGAGACCATGGAACTCATTGACTCTGTGAGTAAAAGAAGGATACAAAAAAATATATCTCAGTCCGTATTTACAGACCAGGAGTCATGAATGTGTTAAAGACCTACTGTAGATGTGTTTTGCTCTACAGGATCCTGTTGCATGGAGCGACATGGCAAGTTTCGACTTGTCAGAGGCAGCGACACCGCCTAGGCACAACCAGGGCAGCTACACCAACCTCCTGCAGGAGAGAACGATAGACAATTCAATGGGCTTCACAATCAACACTACGTCTGCTGTCTCTGGTCAAAAGAATTGTGCTCCCTTTGGTTTGGGCGGTGTCACCTCCTTGACTCCTATCAACTCATCCCAACCAATCCAGGCCTCCACTGGGAGGAGGAGGAGGAAAGAGAGGGGGGAGCTGTCTCCTTTGTGCGACAGAAGCTGCTCCTCCTTCTTGGAAAATATCTCAAATTCTCCTAAGAAGACGCCCACAAAGTCACTGCCGTTCACCCCGTCACGAGTAAATGAAATCTATTTTTCTTTCTCCACGACCCTCATTGTCACCTCATCTCGACTTCTTCCTCGTAGAATCAGTGTGCTGAGTTTGCATCTGGTCTAAAACGCTTTGTCTGTTCCTCCAGTTCTGCAACATATCAGGGACGGAGCATCTGAATTTGGATAACCCCGCCCTCACCTCAACTCCTGTGTGTGGCCAAAGGTGTTTTCTCAACACGCCGCTCCAAAAAGAAATGACGCCTAAGCACCAGAAAGAGAATGATGGGTAAATAAATATATAAAAGCAGTGTATCCAAAAAAAGCTAGCATAATAGCCAGAAACTTGCTGTGCATTCAATTGTAAGGAGAGTACTCAGTGTATTAAATTTTCCATCTCAATTCTAGTTCGAGGACACCCAAATTCCGCAAAACTGTCATGATTCCAACCCCAAGGACACCGACCCCCTTCAAAAATGCTTTGGCTGCCCAGGAGAAAATGCATGGGCCCCTGAAGATGGAGGTAAGAGGTCAAATGCTGCTGTGTGCATTTCACGTCGTCTGCCTATATTCACAATAACCTTTACTTACTTTGTTAAGAAAATGGGTACACGATCTTGTTTTATTTATGTTAATGTGTTTGTGCTTTTTCAGCCACAGCCGTTGGCATTTCTAGAGGAAGACATCCGGGAAGTTCTGAAGCAGGAGACTGGAGCAGACATCTTCAACAGAGCTGATATTCCACCAGACTACAGAGCATGGAAACATAACGTATGTGCAGCAAGCACACTTTCTTCCTTTACTGAAATATACTAACATGCTCATGGTTAGATAAAGAAACAAATACTTCCACAAACTTTAAACAAATCTGTACAGCTCTACCCTTAATGGAGCGAGAGCAAATGTTGTATTGTGTTATTTGTATGTTGGTCCTTTGATTTCAGATTGATGGCCCGGCCAGGAAGGTGCGTAAATCTCTTGTGCTGGACCCCTGGGGGAAAGACTGCCTAAATGTCCAACCCTTCCAAGAGCAGCTCAACAATGCACAAGTGAGTCACAGTGCTGGTTAATAATCACTGGTTCAGATCCTGTAGTTAAATGAGAAAAATAACTCATTAACTAACGCTGACATGATTAAGAGGAATGCTCATAAAGTAGAGCTAATTAGTGGTATTAATAGTGAGGTGTTGTGAAAATCCAGGTTGGAGTGTGTGTGCAGTAAGTGCAGGAATTTGGAATGTGGTATTAAAACTGCGCACATGCTCAACTTCTGGATAAATAGACCTTATTAAAGAATGGTAAAACCTGTTCAACCTTTGCAGTTAGGGCAGGGCAATATGGCCAAAAAATAAAATGTCTTCATACCACACTTAATTTTTGATTTTCTTCGATTTTTTTTAAACTACTAACTTTTGAACTTTTATTTCATACAAACATGAATTTCCTTATTTGTAATAAAGTGCAAAGCTAGCTTTAACTAAACTAAACCTTTTTTAAATAAAGGCTTGATCAAACAAAGATAAATTTGTCAATCTCAGAGCTGAGAGAGAGCCCCAGGCTACTCCATTTCTGAACACCGTATCTCAGGTGCCTGATGAAAGTCTATCGACGAACTCTTCACTGATCACCACAATCCCTGAGCAGGAGGAGTGTGACCGTTCTTTGACATCCGGGCGAGAGGAGCCCTCATTAGTCCCCATTCATCCTCATCGCTTTAACAGCCCTCGGATGAAGAAACTTTTGCCTCCCACAAAGCAGCAAAACCCACTGCACAGGTATGTTGTTTTCTAATAAAACCACTGATGAGGTGACATGGATAAAATGTTCCTCTCATTAAGTTTTTGTATTGCATTAAAGGAAGCTGCATTGTTTACATCTGTTGTTTGCTTTATTTCTTCTTCGTCTATGCATTTTTTGGCAAGTTGCAGCAAATTATTAAAATTATTATTAAAAATTTTCCATATGATGTTTTGCATAATGAATGGTAAGCTACCTTAGCAACCACTGTTTATCACTGGTTGACTTCTCTGCAGGTGAGTGAGTGGGAAGCAGTGGTTTATGGGAAGACAGAGGATCAGCTGATAATGACAGAACAGGCCCGTCAGTACCTGAACCCTTACCCGTCGTCTGGCTCTACCTCAAGGGCCCTTGTGCTTTAAAGGTCGTCCCCTTGCTGCGCAGCCAACACTGCTACACCGTCCAACAAGTGAAACCTCCACTGAATCCAGTAAGAGACAATCCAGTGAAGACAAATTAGTTTATGTTTCTTTCAGAGCAGAAATGCACTGCCGGGGACGTCCACGAAAAGGCACGGCTGCTGATGTTGTTTTTAACACATTTCTAGGTCACTGCCCAGGTAGTTTGTCGTTCTCAAGTTTGGCCTGTATTTCAATGCACAGAACCTGGCAACACAACAGTTTTGTACAGATATAAAAAGGCTAGAATTTTTCTTCTGCACTAGTAAGTAATGTTGAAACAGCATGCACATACAGTAGGCTGTAGAAATAGTGTTTATTACTAGCAGTGGCTGCTTCTGAGTTTTATATTGTTAATATATTGTTTAAATGACAAGAAAGACATTTTATAATGTAACGCTACTCATTGTTTATCTCCTCCAGCTTGTTTTGCTAAACTGCCCCTTTTGCTGTTATCAGATAGAAACCACGTACGTGCAAAATGTAGCTTTTAAAGACACGCATGTATTTTTTTGAATCACACCATGAGTTTTTATTGAGACACATACAGTACAGTACAGGCAACCCAGTCGCTAGAGTAAATGCTAGTGTTGTTTCTGCACATTGCTGATACATCAAATATTTTACATTTCTTCTTAACATTTCAATTTTGAATGTTTTGTTGTTACCCTGCTGTAGTTAAGGTTTGGTAAGGTTTAAGCACAAAAAAAACATTTGTTCGTAGTTAGGAAAAGGTCGTGTTGTGTCGCCACAAACAACTGGAAAATCTCCTGACGTCTTGTTAAAAACTACCCACTTTTGTGAGTTGAAACAGGAAGTAAGCAGGTCTGGAACAGTGGAAGTGAACAGTGGTCTACTGCTTTGTAGCCACCATCCCTTCCTCATAAAGTTAGCTCATTCATGCAATCTTAAAGGGACAGTTGTTTTGTTTATGTGGAGTTGTATGAGATACTTATGCCTAGTCAGCGTCTCACCTGCTGTAGGTAATGATCAGCTCGTTTTCTATATGGAGAGGCAGCGCGGTGCACTGGCAGGACAGAAGCCACTGTATTGCTGTAAACGGTACCAACAGCAACTCATTTTTTAGCCACCAACAAGACCAGCCACCTACAGTGGACATGTCCCTTTACATGTATGCTACACATGTATGTATGCACTTTACATTGCTGTCAGACAGCTGATTTCTTTGGGACTACTGCAAGTACAGCTGCAGCTGTGCATAGGAATACGGAAGTTGTGCAGTTGAGGGAATGTAGTCCCAAAGGAAACGCTATATGACAACAATGTGAAGCGCTAAAAAATTTTGTGCTTTACAGGTGATAAACTTGTTCCAATACTGGTATACTGGTATCGTTATCAGTGAGTAAGCCTGTCTAAGCACTAATCAGATACTATGTCATTTATTAGCCAAAAAAACGACACCCAGCTACTTTCCAATCAGCTCAGTTCAGCTCTGACTGACGTTATATGCCTGAAATCAATTCTTCTTTGCTGCTCTAAAACAGTACTAAAGAAGTTGCGCTGTGCTGCCACTGGCAGCTACTGTTTTTAAGAGCAACGAAGAAGAAAGAAGAGAGCCGACAGGACTAACAAAATGTGCATTTGCCAATGTTTTACATTGGACAGACAAAAGAGATGTGTAAGGACATGTTTTTTATGCACTGGCTGGTATTGGAGCAGTACTTGGTACTGGCCAGTATACAAATTGGTATTTGAATCGGTATCAAGAAGGAAAAAATGGTAACATCCCTAACACGGGGTTAGCTGTGGCGCTATGCTCCATTTCCTGCTGCCACACTGCGCTGCTTTTTTATACAGAGAGCGAGTTTGCAATTATCTACGGCGGGTACGACACTGACTAAGCATAAGAGCTCGTACAACCCTTCTTTAAAAAAAAAAAATCCCTTAAACTGCATACTTAATAACATGTATTGTAGACAATGACATCATATGTATGAAACATACAGATTTAATAGATCTGTGATTTTTTTAGAAACATCCATGCCAATGTTTTAATCTAGCGACTGGGCTGCTACAGAAATAATGTTAGCTTCTTTGCAGTTGCGTGGTTTTTTGTAACAGCAGTGTTACATTGCTGAATACCGATCCATGGGGATGTGAAGTTTGCGAGGATGGAAATAAGGAGCTGTCAGTATTGCACTACTGAGTTGATTTTGCTGCTGAGTAAGGAGCAGTGTTTTTAAGGGCAAACTGGATAGCACTTGCGATGGTATCTTTTTTAACAGTACAGCGTTTCCTTTCCAAGGCCATAGTGTCCGTCGAGACATCGGTTGAATGTATTTCATTGCAATGTACATGTGTGAGAACCTCAAAAATGGAAGGGTACCTAAATGTTTATTTCTGTTTGTTTTATTTATTATCTGACAGCTCTAAAGCTTAGATATTAATATAAATCGGACACCATGAGTTTCTAAGAAGTTTAACTTTGCTGACAAAACAGCCTAAAAACCCTCACTCGCTCTAAAGAAGCTCTCTCGGTAATAGAGGATGAATGGTCACCATTGCTTTGGTCAGCTGTTACAGCGTGTCGCCACTGATGCTGACCGAGTTTTCATATCATCAGTGTTCAACAAGCATTCGGTCAAGAAGGATTTACTTTTGAAGTGAAGGCTGTAGGTTTTATTTATTTAATTTCTACTAATTTATTTATTTCTAAAAAAATCATTTAAGAGAAATTATTGAAGAATTTTATTGTCTTTCCTCTTTCAAAATAAGGATTGGGCTGCCGTTCAGTTTCATTACTCCAAGTTACTTTGTAGAAGAACATGCACTGCCACTAATTTAATGTTAATTTCTTCTCCTGAATAAGTGAGATCTAGCAGATAATCATTTTGTAGTCGTATCTGTGACCTTGTAACATATAGATAGGGTTATTTTTCTCTTAATTTGAATGTGTTCTCCGTTAGGTAGCAGGACTCCATCTCCGACCTCTAATCATAGACAAATTGCACTTTTTACTCATCATTTAATTTTCGATGTTTGTTCATTCTGATGATGTAGCTCTCGTCCTTATTTTATTGTTTGGTCTATGTACAAGTGTTTGTGTGCGTGTGAGATGGTCGTCTCCCCCGTTTTATAATGAATGCTGACATTAATTTTGCTGCTTGACCTCAACATGTTCATTTCTCCTGTTCTGCTGTGGAAATGTGTGTTTAAATACACTACGTTCAAGCCTCAACATTCAACTGTTTTTAGACAGATTACTTAGGGCAAAAAAACAGCGAACACAGGCTGTTTTGTTACAGCACATTCAGATTGTTCCCTGCAAAAGAGAGTGACTCAATAACCTTTTTATTCTGCTGAGATGCCCTTTAGCAAGACCCCAAGCCCCTGATTGCTCACTCATTATCTGACGCTGCTTAGAACAAAATGCTCAAAATCTAATGTAAATATGCACAAATTTGGGTGTAATTCTGAAGAAATGTACTGCACCATGCTTCCATGTTAACAGGCTGATTCATGTTATTTTTAACCATCCAGCAAAACAAAACTGTCTATTATCTACTGAAGTAATAAAGTTAATCCATCCATCCGTCCAGAGTAACACTACAGCTATAAATGGTCTTCTTTGTATTATCGGCATTAGTGGATCCAGTATTAGTTATAATCTGGATTATCCTGCATTAGGCATTTGAGTGAGAATAAGAAGGGAATCTTGTCAGGGAGATCAAGTGGAAAGATCACACAACTCTAAAACAGAAAGTCGACTACCGTGAGATGTTTGTATTTGAATTTGGTGGCTGAAATGTGTCTAATCTGTATATAATTGTGTCACACGTTTGTCAGTTTGACTTGTTTGTACATTCCATTTGTTCAGTCCAAGTTGATATGTTTGTACGTTAACAGCGTTTGGCCATGTAACATCATAGGTTTTGAGGGAATTGAGTACATATACAGGATAGTAGCAGCTGTTTTATACTACTGTACTTACGTATGCATGAGCAATACACAAGATGCTGGACTTTGCTTTAATTAACGAGGTGAATCACAGATGTAACGCTCGCTCTATATTTTGTAGCATTTTCGGTTGAAATCATAACCAAGGTACCATAGAAATCCTGCCGACTGTCTTTGTAACCATGTACTTAATTTGGACAAATAAATGCATATGTTGCATGACGTTTTTTGGCGTTTCAGATTTTGTGTGTCTGCATTTTTTCGTGGCGCTCTCTCTGTCGCTGCCAAGTGTCCCTGTGGAAATTAGCATAGGTTACATGGTGTTTTCCCACATAAAGATTTCTGATGGTCTTTCAGTTTTTCTGACACGCTCACAGCAGGCATAGTGACTCTTGAGCTCCAGCCAAACTGATTCCTCGAGAGCAGTTTTTTTGGGGGGGAGAAAATGAGCATCAAAGTCCTCCATCTTTAATCTGATTTGTCACTTTACCCCAGGTGGAGTTGACAGCCATGCAGGTGGGTTGTCCAGGTTGGGGTTTTACACCTGATAGAGTGGTTTAAGCTGATCCCCCTGTCATGTATGTATGTATATGTTGAAATGCTGTCAACTTGGCCTGGGGTCCAGGGACACGAGCCCCCTCCACCAGAACAAGAGGCTTCTCCACAGGGTCAGCTGCTGGCCCTAAAGGGGCCCACTCACCCATGACTTAATGCCCCCGGGCTCCTTTGTCCTCGGGGCTGTTGGTTTTACGGGCCCATTCACTCAATTGCCCCCCAAATGGAGGGAGGCTAAGAACGTGATGACTTGCCTTATGCTGGAGGAGCGGCAGCGCACATGCATATAAACAATGCACACATAAACACACGGGCGCCACATGCACGCCATGTCCACTCAATCAATCTGTCCTCCCTTCGCTCTCGTTCTCGTACAAGAGGGTCTTTTGTTCTTGTTTGACCCACACTAAGAGTTGAAGGGTGTCAGGGACCTTTTGCCTCTTAATTGGTTATTGGCAGCTGCCCCTCCACCTTATGCTTCAAGCATGTATTTATGGGAAGCAATTCCTTAACAGTAATGACTTACTGACATGTTGACACATACCTGTTGAATTCAGGCCAAACTTGATAGATATAAAAAGCCGATACTCTGAGATTTAAGAAAGATAAATCACATTTTCAGTCTTTTTTTTGTTTGAATACCCTGTAAAACTGCGCCCCAACCATTTTTTATTATCCAGTGAAAGTCTCCTGTCTTCGAGTTAGTAATTACTGCACTTATCGAGATGTGTGTGTGATCATTTTTCTCGTCCTAGTACACTGAAGATGTGAAACAGAGCCTACAGGCGCCTGTCCATATCTCCCCTGCCATCTTCCTCCGAGCACGCAGCAAAAAGCAAGCGCACACACACACACTGTTTGCTTTTGTGAATGCTAGACAGCAGATGGCAGCCCATTATTGGGCTGACAGAGCAGTCATCTGGCAGGCACCCTATTACCGCTCCCCACCCCACCCCCCACCCCCCCAAAAGACACCCTGCACAACACAGCGAGGAAAGGGCGCTTTTAGGCGGGAGAGTCCACAGCTCCGGGTTTGTGTGTGTGTGTGTGTGTGTGTGTGTGTGGACCTTGGCCTTTCCGCCCTAAATAGGTCACTGTTTCCACTTGTGTGTGTCAGCACCCTATGAGGTAAGTCAGGCTCCCATTGGACTGAGGAGTCACCACCTACAGTGGATAATTTACTGTAATAAAGGAATGAATATTAAATTAAAAGAATATCTGAGTTTGAATTAATTACTTATCACTGCCTATGAGTGATAACTAATCCACTGGTTGCACTCCCAAGTGAAAAAAAAAGCAGCTGGTTCCTTTAAGATAAATGACATTTTTCCTTCTATGCACCTCTTATCCATCCATATATTGCTCATAATATCACATTAAAAGAAGTACACATGACATTCTTCTTTATTCTGTCATATGTGGTCATTGTTATCCTTGTTAAAAGCTTAAAATTTGAATGCAAACATGCAATATTCTCAATAATTCCTCCCCTCTGTTTAAAAGTGACAGTCACAAGCTCAAGATAAGCTGTAACAGTAAAAACAGTGGAAAGGCCAACTCAGATATTCTGCCCATGAATCAGAGCTTGCTCAGAGGACCAGTGGAGCTGTCTCTCTTTGTAACATTTACACCCTTCCAGTGCAAGACATGCCGCCCAAACACTGGCCCCAGAGTGACTGCCTCCTACAGCCTTCATTACAAAGGATTATACAACAGTGAATATCAAACGGTGGGGGGGAGGATGAGTGTGTTTCCCCTACGGAGGTCAAGGCCAAGGTTAGGATTAGGTTTGGTTTTTTTGTGTCCTCTGGATGGACGTAATCTACGGCCCACCCTATAGAGACCTCACTACAGGGACATGCTGGGAGGCACCACAGAAGAAGACCACATGCAACATCTGAGGGCTGCTTTAGCGTTGCCGGGGCAACCTGCACAATCCCTGGTCTTTTGGCGAGGCTTTCAGCAGGCCTCAATCACACTTCCTTTTGCTTGAGAGAGTTTTTCCCCTCCAGCACGGTTAAATAGGAGGGAGGCCCAGCGTGTTCAAAGGAAAATGAACAGGAGCTGAGGTAATATACTGAGGCATGTTCCATGGAAATAAAAAGATGCCAGCCTTGAAGTTCACTGGTTTTATAATCATAACAGTTGCATTTTAAGGTGCCAGATATATACATATCAACAGATTTATGTGAGCAGGTGAGCATAAGAAACATAGATAATGGATCAAAATAACATTTCTCTTGGGTAACAGCATCAAAGTCATAGAAAAAGGCTACATTTGATCACTTAAAGCTTCATTTAATGCCGCTGACTCCAATGTGGCTGCCCTTACACATACGAAAGCAGCGACTGTTATGTATTTTCTGCATAAGCATAAGCCTGGCATTTGATGTCATTACGCTGCTAAACAGGGTGGAGAACAGCAGCTGTTTGGCTCTCTGTACATTCAAGGTATGTTGCATGTGTGGTCACGCCCCATCAGTGATGTCACATCAGGTAAAGCCCATCAGATGCAATGATACACACCTGTTGTGGCATCACTGGTTTAGGTTTGTGCACTCAAGTCAAGAATACCTGATGTGAGAATGAATACATGCCCACATCAGGATATTCCAGATCTGTCTTTAGTTTCAGAGGTCCCTCCGTTCACCCACATACTCCCCCAACGCTGCCCCACCAGAATGAACTCAGCTCAGCCACCCGGGACAAAGAAGAGGCCTCCTAGTCGCCCTCGAAGGCCCCGTTGGTGGCGCCCTGGCATTCACTCTTTTTCCGGCACTTGGACAAGATCCTGTGAAGCAGGCCTGGGGATCTGTGTGTCTTAGGTTGGGAGGCCACAGGCTGAGGCACAGGGATCTGGGGCCTCTGCACCAGGAAGGGGCCCTCGCTCTCGCCTTGGCCCCCATCCAGCCCCGCTCCCCCTCCTCCGACTCCACCTCCTCTGCTGCCCCTCCTCAGTGCCTGCAGAGTGTGTCCACTGGGGGACAAAGAGGAAATAACAAACACAAAGGCCCTGTTTATTCCTCATGACCCAAATTCCACCGCAAGCAGACAAGACAGGCACGGAGCCGCACAGAGGGCTCTGTGTGTGTGTGTGTGTGTGTGTGTGTGTTTATGGGAGTGTGTAAGCAAAGTTCAGTGGCAAGCTGTCAAAAATAAATTCCCCTTGCTTTCAAATGAACTGCAACAGAGATACAGAATCATATCAAACAACATTTGCTGCAACACTGAGTCCATTTCATTACAAAATTAAAACAATCTTATCTTAAGATTTCAATTAAGCTGTCAAAACATATCATGCTTGCAGATGGAAAAACCAAATAATCCTTCCCCTCCTGCTCCTTTATGGCATTAATGAGATGCACAGCAGTGAGAGGTGATTGACTAGCTCATGTGTGTGTGTGCACGCCTGTATGTGTGTGTGTGTTTAGGGGGGTTAGTAATCAGTGCGCTTTGTCAACTAATGAGGGACGAGAGGGGCCACCTGTTCAGGGGCGCTAGGCGGAGAGCAGTGGGATGGGATTTGGGGGTGGGGGATGTGTGAGGGTGTGCTGGTGGAACAGCTGCGGGTGCTGCATGTGCGCATGATGTGTATGAGTGCACTTGTTGGTGTTGGACATGTGTGTTTGTGTCCGTGGCTGCTGTACGAGTCTGACACTCACTTTCTGTATCTGCTGCGTATGCCTGAATCGTTGTCGCAGGCTGAGCTTCTCAGGGATAAACTCCTTCGTAGGGCTTTTGGAGGAAGATTCACCTGAGAAAAGAAACCATTAAATGTGTTTGAGTTAAAAATGTGCTACAGAGACATAATGGCACACATACAGCTCGGACTTAGCTTCCTTAATCTCTTTCTTTAGAAAGTAGCAGTACAGAAATAGAAGTTTATTCGTACTGTTTGATAGTAGGACTGAACATGTCTTAACCACCATATTATCTATTCTTGCTGTAGTAGCCTATTAATCATAAATCAAACAAGTCAAAAATAAACTATACATCGCACCAAGTCTGTTTAGGTTACCTGCAAAACACAGGTGTGACCAAATATTTCAAAAGAGTTTTAAAAATGAAAGTCAAAAAGGGAAGTTGTAATTTTCCTTTTAACGCAAATCTTAAGTATTTTTAATTTATAACTTTAAAGGGGGATTCCAGCATTTAAGTAATAAACTTAAATAAAGTTGCAAGACTCAGAAGAGAAAGATTTACTCTGCAGCAGGTAACGTTTGCCAACGAGCTAACAAGCTAATGTTTGCTGTAGTATGTGACTCCTTGGGAAAAAAACATCGCTGCAGCCATTTGCTCGTTTGTTGTTGCTCTCTCTATTAAGTCCAGTTTGAACTGAGACGAAACGGTTGCAGGGAAAGTTGCGGCGGAAAAAACTGGTCCGTCTCAGCTTGAGCTTGACCAAACTGACGGCGTCGCTTGCAAACACTCTGTTGACAGCAGAGGCGAGTCAGAGCGTAAGACACGAACAGCTAATCAGCTCGCACTGGCATCACCTGTCAGTAAGAAGCACAGCGTACACTGGCCAGTCAGGGCAGAGAGTGCAGAGAGTCATCGATTGGGCAAATAGAGCAGGATCGATAGGATTTTTACCAATCCTGATGGGAAAACACAAATATCTCATGATACTCTCAGACCGCTTCACTTCCGAACTGCTGTCTATGAGTGTTAAGACATTTTCTCCAAACATACACACAAAAAAGTTCCTGATGTTTACCCCAAAGTTACCAACAGCAGCTTTAAATAAAGGGCAGATATGACTAAAATCTTGTCATTAGAGTTGGCCAAGCTCAAAAACCAATGCACTACATTTCCCACAATGCAACCCACTGATAGCTTTTATGAGCCTCCAAATATCCACTTCTTCCCCCTGTCCGGCATTTAGTGTCAGACCCCACTCAGTGTCCTCTGGGCACAAACCTATTAAGGAGAAAGTGATCAAATCTCAACAGATCCAGGAGCAGCTACAGGCCTTTATGGCTAGTTAGACTACATGTGCAAAACTGATGGACTGCAACTTTAAAAATGCACTTATCAAGGTCCTGCTCCTCAGAGTAAGATGCTTATTGAGATTATGTTTGCATGCTCTACACTGTTGTGGAACATTAGAACAGAAACCAATGGAAAGTACAATCTGCCCTCTGACATGAAGCAGCAGCACCAACACAGTCACGTAATGCTGCACCGCTGAGCTCATTCAGGCAGCCAACCAACCTGGCTCAGCTCCATCACACAGGAGGCGGGGAAGTAGCCCCGCCGGCCGTCCTGCAGCCGCCCAAACCACCTCTCCTCCTCATGTTTGGACAGCACCAGGATGACGTCACCTGGAGACAGCTCCAGCTCATCTGGCCAGTGGGGCCTGTAGCTGTGCACCACTACCATCTAATGGACAGAAGGAGAGTTACAGCCTGGCATTTTGCTTTCTAATTTCATGATGCATTTTGAAATGTTAGAATTTAAATGCGCGTCATCTCGTTGCATCCCTTTGTTGTTCAGCTGATAAAAGCTGCAGCCACTGTTCTCTGCAGTCTACAGGTCAGACTCAGTGAATGGAGAGGATTATGCGTCAAGACTCAGAGATTAAGTGCTTTGCAGTGAAATAGAAACCCCAAATCTGGGTCTACTTTTCATCATCTGTTTCTCCAATGCCTGGTCCAAGTTTATCAGCGGAATTAGATCAATTAAACATATAAAGAAGCCACAGGGGATTAGCAGGCTTTTCAATAACATTAATGTCAGACTTATTGAGAGATTTCTTTGATTAGTAAGATTTAGGATACATTAAATTCATTCATTTTTTCTGCAGTTTAAGGGCAACATGATGCCGAATGAACCACTTGCAGCCTGCTGGTATTTTTGTTCATGTAGATTAGACGGATTCTTAAACGAAAAAGAATGTTTAACTTGCCTTTTCAGCTTCTGCTCTGTATCGCAGCCTCCCTGTTGACCAGCGAGAGTAGAAGTGAATCAGCAAAAACAGGTTTTATTCTGTCATAGCAGCAAAAAAATGCAAAAGAATTTCTTTCCATAAATGCATGTGCATAGGTTTGTCTACAAGCACATCCCTCAGTACATGAACAGCCCACAGGGAGAGAAAAACAAAGCATCTTCCTCATTGTTTATTAACCATCTGACACTGATATGCCATCTTGCACTCTGAAACAATGTAAATAATGTCATGCTACGCCACGCTTCACTGCAGATATGATTCCACTCACCTTGTGGCGCAAGGACAGTGGTAAAGACTTCAAAGTGTTCATTGCTGTGCATGTAGATGTGCTGCATCTTGGCGATCTGACACTTGCACACTGAGCCGAAGCTCCTGCTCTCCCCCTGCACTATCTTTAAATAAATGCAGCTGACTAATCCACTGCAGCACCGACTGGAGCTGGACACAAGCAACAACACGTCCTTCCTGGGGTGCAACACACAACAGCATGCACAGCACAAAAAGGGCTAAATGAAATATCAGTTTATGGTAGAAAAATGTGTGGTCTTCAGATGAAAAAGCTGGGTTTTCAAATTTTTTGGAAGCTCAAATTTGACCAGAAACAATTCTTTTTTTATATATATATTATTTTAGCTTTGCAGGGGAATAAATGACAGTCCTCCTATCGGAGATCATGCTCAGCCACATCATGGTCGAGCAAGTGCCTATTGTTCTCTAACCATCTGGTGACATGAAAGAAGCTCAGATGCTGCAGCCACAGCTCGTCTGACGTGCATGAGAATTCATAATTTTACCTCGTCACAAGCGCTTAATTGATTTTATGTTATCGACTGTGTCCTATTTTCCGGTGGCCTGGGTGAGCAAAAACAAAGATGAATGAGCTTGGGACGGGGCGGTGCACTGCTCAACAGATGGTGAAGGAGGTCGCTGTGATGACCCCTCCTGTGTAGCTCCTCTGCCTGACTTGTTTGGTCCCTTTTCCTCCTCTCCTTCCAGGAGGAAGCAAGGCACACTGGAGGTCGTCATCATCATGGCCTGCTCCATCCTTCTCTCAGCCCATGCACGGCCCCCTTTGTTATTTTGCTTTGCTTTGCTTTTAACATGCAACATTCTTCCTTTACCCACACACAAAACCTTCATTACTTATGTCACTTCCCTTCATTTCCTTTCAGCTCGTGGTTTTGAATGAAGCCCACAACTCTCCTGTTCTGGTTCCTTCTCAGTGCTGTCATCAGTGTTAAAAAGCTCTGATCAGCTGATTGACTTTACCTGCAGTAGACAGACCAATATGGTGACTAGCTAGCGAACACAGTGGAGCATTTAGCAGCCGAATATTTTTCGATGATCTGATGTGAAAATAAAAAACAGAGAAAAAAGGAGGGAATACTTTGTAATTAGAAACAAAACTTTTAGTGAGTGCCACTGTTGTCTTATGTTCAAATCAAATCAAATCAAATCAAATCAAATTTATTTATAAAGCACATTTAAAACAACAGCCTTTGACCAAAGTGCTGGACAATTTTCAACATAAAAGCAACATAAAAGCACCAG
>JAPZDX010000013.1:10642113-10667933 GCA_029783625.1 Naso annulatus | reverse complement strand
CTTCAAAGAACAGCTTGCGTTATTTTTGCGTGCTTACATCAGACCAAGCGGTGACATTTGGTTTTCTACAGGGAAAAAGTTAGTGATTGAGCATATAGAGGAGGAATTTTCAAGGTTCACGCGTGTCACCAAGGCATACAGGAGGCTTAAAAATATTCCCTGAATATACATGAAATATAGATCCATTACTAAGGTAAATATCATGGGAAGTGGCTTCACGTGACATGATTTCTCAGAGAGGAATCAATAAACTGTCTGCCTACGTTAACCCCGAAGCTGCTCATGCAAAAACGAAAAATCCACCTGACTGAGCTGTTAGCTGATAGGCTTAGGCACTTTTGTAGATTACATTCCTTACTTCCTATTTCCACTGTGAAAAGGAAATGAGTGTCCCCTGGCGAAGAGTTTAGTTGGCTGACAGTTGAGGTCAGAGCCTTTATTGATCTGCTGTGGTTGGGACAGAAACACCATTTGGCCTTGTGCAATGCCTCACAGCAGCCTGCTGCTCCTAAACTACTGCCTGCTCCGCGTGGTATCTCACACTCTGAGAGCCAGAAGATAAACTGCATCATCTTTTTATTTTCCTTTTTTTTTTTTTTTTTGCAGGGTAAAGGTGCATTAACAAGGCCTCCATCTCTTGTATTCATTTCAGGTCTTTTAGAACATGAATAAAGAGGGCAAAAGGTGTTCTGAGTTTAGACCTCTCGCTGTGGCAGGTATTACCCAGCTCACTGCTGCCAGGTCACAGCCAATGCATCGTGTGCAGGTGAGCATTAAACACAGGTGTGTTCTCCTGGAAGTGCACGCCCTGACGTGAGTGAAACAGTTCAGCTGCTCCCCAAAAACCTGGCTGGGGTCCTAGAATGAGCCCAGCATGGAGGGAGAGTCCTTGAGATATCATTCCAACCACATTACCAGCTTGTGAGCGTGAGTGTGTGTATGTGTGTGTGTGAGGGGGTACACGATCACGCAAGCAAGTGCATGACGTATGTGCTTGCGGGAGTGTGCAGTGGCTTCACGCTGGATGCTGGAAGCAGACAGAGCTGGTTAGCGCCTGGTGTCATGGCAGCTTACAGAGGTCGTCCCTCAGTTTGGTATTCAGCAGCACTGTGGGGGCTTATCGCAATGACATCACTGGGTACACCCTGTACTCTGCTAAGCCAGAGCCGACACCGAGTTTCCTCACAACTTCAGGAGAATGATGATGAAATGAATTAATGAATGAATCTTTTTGTCTCCTTCGTCAAGAGCAGACACTTGGTTTGACATTTCGCCTGACCTTACAGCACTTCCTCATCATTTCCAGTCAATCAAAAAATAATAATTTTCGAACCAAAAGTGCAAATACTGCTGTCAGTGTAAAATGACTTGATACCCATTTAGAAAGTTAGGAAAAAAATGACCTTATCAGAGGCTGACGGCCCCGGGTTACATCAGCCACATAGAATAACATCCTGGAATGTCCAAATGACATGTTGCTGGGTGGGATGCATTATGGGTAATGTAGGTGCACAGTCTGTTAAGGCAATAAATAAATAAATAAAAATCATCTATCTGGATCTACTGCATCAATGTTGGTCCTTTCTTTGTCCATCAAATCACAAAATACAAAATATTATGTGTTCATTTGCAGTCGTCCAAAATTTGGATGAAAAGATCAACAATTTTGTCGAGGCTTTGTGGTTAATATGAAGCTATCACCAAAATCTGGTTAGCGCAGCTAGCCCAGCTCTGGATCTATACAGCTGACTGAAAAACATGTTTTATTCGCTTGGTTAAAAAAATACAAAAACTGAAGTTATGAGTTGGTTCCTAAAGTAATTTTCTCTTTTGACACTTTGGTTTCATGGTTATTAATAAAACAACAGAGATAGGCTAGCTAGAACTTGTTAATTACTGCAGGCTATTTTTAAAGGTCCACTGTGTGGGTTCAGTGCCATTTAGTGGTGAGGTTGCGGACTGCAACAAATTGAACATCCCTCTGCTCATGTCAAAATTCTGCTTCTTCTTCTTTTTTTCTGGTTTCTCCACTCCTTTATAAAAGGAATATACTTAAGTTCACCCCAAAAAATTAAGAATGTAATCTGGGGCTTAGGGAAACACTAAAAGACAGTTTTCACCACCCGATGTTTTACAATCGATTATTGGTTACAGCCCTGTTTTTGATAGAACCACTTCAGTTGTTTTACAGTTTCCAGGTTTTGTGCTAAGTTAAGCTAACAGCAATGATGCTGGCTTTAAATTTTGAAGGCAAGAAAGCAGTATAAATCTTGTTACAAAAATTCCTTGAAGCCTCACAGAACAACTCATTAGATGAGCAACACTGAGGCCTGATGTTAAATTTGTGCTGCAACAGATTCTTCCAGTCTTTCACCTCATAATCATGTTAAATCTCCACTGGGCTTTATGACTTGTGGAGTATCTTTAAATAACTTGTCGTCTTCTTGTACAGCCTGTGGTATTTTTCACATACTTATAATCACATCCAGCAACACACACAGAAGAAGACGAGAGGAGCAGAAACACCAACTTTTGCCAAAACCTGTGCAGCCTATAATGTGTCATCCAAACCCTCGGGTAGAGCCTGAGAAATCCTCTTTGAAGCTTTGGTGCAGCTCCAATAATGAGGGGGATGAGCACCAGGCCCCTACGTGAGGGGCATCCAGGGCCCTTATTGATCCCCCGTTAATTAGTCCGTAGATGCACATTGGCGCATAATTAGACTGATACTGAGCCTAATGAATGCAGACAGCCACTTATTCCTCTGGGAAATTGTTAACAGCAGGAGAGATGTAGATTTTTGGTCAACAGACATTATTTTTGGGAAAAAAAACATGCTAATTATAGATATAACATATACAGTTAAGAGCTATAAAGGATGTATAGTTTCATGTTTAATGCAGTTTAATAAGCACTGACTAGTCTGAGTGAAAGTGTGGCTTCTAAAAAGAAAGCAAGCCGCTGTGACGGCTCTGACCCTTCAGACGTTTTATCAAAGACAAGAAGGCTTTTAGCCACTAAGTGCTACTCAACTTGACGCCAACTGATTTGATGGTGACGGACCACGGGGAATGTAAGGAAAAAATGATACAGAAAGAAACAGTTTCAAATAAAATATACGTTCTGACAAGTGACAAATTGGCCTTTTCAGAGATGCACTGAAGACTCTGCGGAAGTGCTGTTGTCTCCATCGTGGGCAGCGAGTCACGCGGTGCTGATGTTTTAAAAGGAATTTGTAGTCATTTGAACATTTTTATCTGTCTATTGAACTTTAAAACTCTGATTTATATCCAACAAGTACTGGAAACTGTTGAGATGACATGTAAAGGTTGATTTAGTTAAAGCTGAGGTAGGCAGTTTATCTTTGGTGTCATTGCATTAAAATCCCTTCATAACCTTTCGACATATTGTAATTCAGATAGTTTGAAAGGATACTACACTTCCGCACCTCTCTTTCGCTCTGTACTCAGACTGTGATGGGACTTTCAGCCAATCACGGCAATTTTGAGAGAGGGCGTGTTCTTAATTGGCTGCTCTAGCCATGCCTCTTAGCGACAAGTGACGTCGATATGAGCTGATTGGCTGCAGAAACAAGTGACATTCCTTATGTTCCAAAACTGGCCTCTGGGGATTTGACAAGCTGAGTTGCAGGCGACACCATCAAGCTGAGACAGACCAGTTTACAATTTTCCTGCAACTGTTTTGTCTCGTCGAGACAGCGACAACAAACCAAACAAAATGCGAGCCGGAGCAAAAAAAGGAGGGGAGGGTGCTAGCTTGATTTCTAGATGTTGCCTACCCAGCTTTAAGAGATGAGCTTGTTTTTGGGCTTCTTTTGTATCTCACAATCATTTTTACCCGCTTTCACAAAACTTTTGCTAACTTAGCTTAGCAAAAAGATTGGCAAAAAGGGATAACAGCTAGCCTGGCTCTGATTTATTATTGTGTGTGTTTGGTTGTTGTTGTCGTTGTTGTTTTTTTTGGTTATCAAAACTAAGTTGTAACTCAGTATTGTGGAACAAACTCCCTCTTTTACACTTTAGCTTTATGTTAGTTAAAACAGAATCCGTATTAAATGCAATTACTGTATTTTTTTAATGTCTAATCTGTGAGATTCAGTGACATCTAGTGGTGAGTTTCCAGATTGCAATGAACTAAATGTCCTTCCACTCACTGTCCCCTAAAAGTCAACATTCTTAAATTTGAGCTTCTTTTTGTATCTCGCCTTTATTTTGCAAGCTGTCGAATTTCTTCCAGCATTGGGTGTGAAGTTTTCACATTTTTGCGTCTCTGTCTGTCGAGCTAAAAAAACCAATTAGTCCTCTGCTGACCTTACTTGGCCTACATCTGCAGCAGGTGATGATGTTGCATGTGCTCTTGATAATAAGCCGTGCAGAGCATTGCACCTTGAGATTCCGAGATAATCACAGGGGAATGCTGCGCCATTCAACTCGAGCGACTCTTCCTGTATCACTCAATGTTGCCAAGTGAGTCAGAGGAATGGCGCTCATTAGCAAAAGGGCAGAAGTCACCTTGCTGCACTCCTCCTCAGGGCCACTGTCACTTATCGCTAATAGACTGTCAGTGTGTCGCTGGCATGCTAAACATCCCTGTATGACCAGAATCATGTGGGAGCAGCTGGTAACATACAGTCCTCATGCTCCCCATGACAGCATCCCTGAAAGTGACTCCTGTCAGCCAGTTTGCTTTGTTCTCCGAAAAGTTGTCTGATCAATGCTGCTATTAAATGTCGGTCACGCATTATGCAAACCTTTAGCCTGACATGATGCAACAGTCGCTAATTGCAAGCTACAGTCACCCAATTGTCCTCACTTGTAGCATGAAAGATGCCAAACAGCATCAGGATCCCAGGGGACGTTCCTGAGCTATAAATAATATGGATCACATACATCTATGCAGGGGCCCTGGAGCGTCGGTATGCTCACTTTGATATGTAAATTTAATCTCTGCTTTTTTCCCCAACATGCCCTCGAGTTTGAGTAAGTGAAACAATTTAGAAGAATTTCGCAAGACGTCTCAGGTTTAGAATACACAAACACCCTAAAATGCTCCTAAAATAACATTTGATCTTATGGTTAAAGCAACAGTTCATCAGAAAGTTCACTGTGTGTTTAGATTAATGAGTCATTTTTTAACTGCAAAGGCTGAGGCTAATTTGACTGTAAGCTGTGAACTTTGATTTGCATTTAAAAGCAAACCCTGGGTCTTTGCAAATGGTGTACAAAACACCACTTAAAAAAAATGGAATTCACACATTAAAATTACAAATGCAAAGGTGAGTCATTCGTATGCTGATTGCCTATTAGCCGAAGGTGGCGGAAACATGAGGCAACTACCAGAAATTATGACAGCAGGTGCCGGACACAGACAAAGTGCATCAGCAAAGAGGAGCGCTCGTCACAAATGGACACTTAAGTTAAGTGCCTCAAATGTCCACCTTCAAATATGGCCACTAAATTGAACCTTTGTCACTCAGTCTCAGGAAAAAAACTGTAGATTGTGACCTTCAGCATGCAAAGCTCGGATGTATGGCAGCGCTGTCTTTCAGAGACAACTCTTATCTCATGCCTGTGTACAAAGAAGCCAAACCTGGTGCAAGGAGCATAAAACCTGCACCCCGAGAAAATGAAAAGATCTGAACATCAAGGAGGCTTCGTGGTAAGTTTTATATCTCTGCGTGCAAAGCATATTTTCACCTTCTTCATCGTTCAAAGAGGGGATTTTTTTTCCCTTTATATTCAATAAAAACAATTTCAGACTGTGACAGCATCTAAAGAAAGCTTGAATCTGTTTTCAAAGCAAAGCGTAACGCTGCTCTCCTCATCGGTGCTTCATGTTATGTGGTGGTCCTGTTTTTTTTGCCCACACTCGCTCAGTCTCTGAGTCTAGACGAGAGGTGGTGGTTTTGAAATGTGTCACTCCTTCTGCTGTGTTGTCATTTTGGAGTGAAGGATGCTGTTTAAATGGGCCCTGATAAAGTTGGTAGGAGGTTGGTGATTCGAGGGAGAAACGGGTGTTTCATTTCCATGAGATGCAGTCTCTTCAAACGTCCTAACGTCTACCACATGCTCTGTTTTTCACCCTTCTGTCCTAAAACAAGCACCTCAAAGTGAAACCAAACATCGCCGGCGCTGTGCTAATTCTCAGGTTTATTTTCAGTTTGTTTGCCTTTTCCCCAGAGTGCAGATTTATGGATAATTTACACTCCAGCTTTTATTTGCTCATCACTTGTGTACATCATGGTGTCAGTGGAGAGTAATGCAAAGTGACAGCCACGAGGCCTCAACTCCATATGTTCTCCGAAATAAAACATGATGATTCAATGCCGCAGATGATTTAGAACTGATAACAGATGCCAAATCCATTTTCTGATTATTTTACAGGCAGGGGAGAGGGGTGCAACATGGTGGCACCTCAGCTGTAACTGCGTAAAACGCCTGCGGAAATCTACAACCTTCTTGTCGGTTGGTTAGTTAGGCTCCTGTTCCTTCTGCCCTGTTTGAAAGTCATTGCCTACCCAAGTCAAACTATCCACCCTGGGGCTCAGTGTTATATCACACGACTCATTCAAGCAGATGGCTGCATATACTCACTTTCAGCTCGGCCTGCTTTCTGCTGAAGGTCAATTCATGTATGCATTGTTGCAAGCATGATGGCCACATATTCATTCAGATATGCACATGTACTGGGATGCAGCAACAACAACAAAACTTACTGGAGAGCAATGGCTTCCAGCTCAGTGCCGAGCGAGACATTGGTATTCCCAATCTAAATCCCTCATCTAATTAATGTTTACATAACTGTGGCTAATGTAATTCATGCTCCCCCATGTTGAGAGAGGTCAAGGAGCTCGGGGAAGCCCACCTGAGTTGACAATCGCCTGTGTGGGAGTTGTGTACACAGCTCAGTGAACTGGACACATCAGGAGGGATTGAGAGGAGAGAGAAAAAAAACAATCTAATTACAAAACACAGCTTGCAAAGAGTGGTCACAGATCAGTTCAGTAATCAAATTGAAAGTTCTTGGAAAACTTGTTGAGTAACATTTTGGCTATTTTTTCTGTGAACTCTGGTTAAAGCAATGGTATGCAATTTGGCGCCGCTCACAGTTTCCGTGTGCAACATCGCTTTTGTAAATACAAATCCCAGGTTTCTGTACTAACAGGCAACACCCATAGGGATCATAACAGGGCTAAGTCCTTTACACTTAAGTCTTGAAGTGGCAGTCAGAGTTCGCACAAGACTCAAAACAGAAACATGCTAAGCTAACGTAACCTGAACCAAGACAATATAGTGCTAACGCCTGGCTGCGACATTTACTGGCAAAAAAATCTGCCGATAACGACCGAATACGATCAGACAAGTGAGTCATCAACTTTAGTAACATAGCCAAACTTCAAGCAAGTGCGAAAACACAAGACACATAACAGAGGAGCAAGAACGTTAGCTGTGTCTGTTTTGCAGCCTTTTGAGTTTGGAAAACTCCTAAAAAGCCAGTCACAGGGTGCCAGCTTGCCCAACTCCGGCTCTGGTGCTCATTCCAGCATTGCTCCTCGTCACTATTCTTCGCCGGGTGCACCTCCACCCTGGATATTAAAAGCTTCCTCTTACTGCATTGCAAAGCTCTTGTGATAGCGGTGTAAACACCAACACTCCCCGCTGCTCCAAGGAGTCAGCAGAGCTAACGGAGCTGTTTAGCTGCAATTACAGGTTACTTTTACGACAAATCAAGCAACATGTCCATCAGAAAATAACATAAATCATTTGAAGCTGAGGCAAAGCAGCTGTAGAACACCTGCAAAAAAAACTAGAAAGCACTTTCTCCATAAAATGTGATTTCACCAAAATCAGTAATAGTTGTTGCTGTGTGAAACAGAGGGCCATAAGGCCTTACGCAGGATTTCCTGCCCACTCAATAAGGTTACACAGTGCAGAAAACAGGCCATCAGAGCTCAGAGTGACTCAGACACACTCACTGTATTTCAAGTCAGCATGCCATCAAAATGATACTGAAGCTGCTAATTTTAAGATAAAATATTAAATATAAAAGTGCAAACAATTAGCCTTGTAAATGCAGGTACTCAAATCTAAAATGAAATTAATTTCTTTTATTTACAGTATCCTGCTGCAGATCGCACTCTAAAGCCATCACAGCATTCTGCCGTCACAGACCACTTAGTGGGTTTTTAAAATGGGCTGTAATTTAATTGCACTAAATAGTGAAAGCTAATCTAAATTGCTGTCTCGACAGAGCAAGGGCGACAAAGACGTACGTCAGTTCTACTTCATGTTATGTTCATTAATTCTTATTTTCAAGGAACATAATTAAGAAACGCTCTCTGGGTCAGCTACGTGAGCAAGGCAAGTTTATATGTAGTCATTCATCAGAGAAAGTGATTATTGTAGGTTGCCACATGACTGTGTAGTGAGAGCAACACATTTAATTGTGCTATAATTAGATATAAAAAAAAATGTCTGTGCTGCATCCGAGCACTTGGATACGCAAGCAAAGATCAGAAAACGTCATTGCTGTTTTAAAGACAAAGCGAAAAACACATTTGAAGGTTACAATATCTTTAATTACCACAATGATGTTTGTCTTGGTTCTTCAAGACTGGGAGCTTTCATGACTACAGAGATTTTCTGAGGGGATGATTGTTAAGGTGCTCTGTAAGGTAAAAGAAAACACTGCATGGAATAGATGCTTTTCGGATACTGGAGAGGCTTTTCTAAAGATTAAGAAGACGGCGTAATATGAACCTTACAACAAAGAGGAGATTTAGGAGACGAGGCAGGATGTGCTTAAGCAGCTTAGACTACATGCAGAGGTCAGTGTTAGCAAGATAACTGAAACTGTTAAATCTACAGATAGAGGTTATTTAATTCAAAAGTGCCAAACTTGATGCCAAGAAAGACCAAAAGTGGGAGGTGTAGTCATGAAAATAGACAAAGAAAAAGGCAGCTGAACAGTGAGCTGCAGCACTTGAGCAAAAGTAAAAACGCCAAGGCTGCAGAGGTCTCGCTGTTGACACAAATAACCCTGAATGAAACGAAACAAAAACAGGCAACTGGTAGAAGCATCAGTGTATCAGCAGAAGGATATCCTAAGGGCTGCCAAGGCAGCTGAAGCAGACGCAGTGGATAAACTGAGGCAGCACGAAGAACGATGAAGATGGATTGCGTTGTGTGTAACCTGTGATGTGCTGCCATCACCGAAGAAGCTGCAGCGGTGGCTTTGTGAAGACCACGCGCGTCTCCTGGGCTCAGACACGGCAATGCTTTAACTTATCAGGTTGCAAAGTCTTTCACAAGGTCAATATGCTTGGCAACATAACGACGGCTTGGCAGCTGCAATTGAGAGCATATAAACAAAAACTAATTTTTTAGCCTGTGGCAGTACAGAACCAGTTATAAAGCTTTGGAGAACTTACAAGGAGAAAGTTTTTGCATACTGGGCTAAAGTTAAGGCAGCTTGGCATTGAAAAATCCATGTAAATAACCATGAAAAACTATAATTTATCATATAAGAAGGTTTATATCTCTTCTGTTTTGTCATGTCCTACTTTCTGCTGTGTGACAATGCATTTTCTTAGTTTTAAGATGAAAAAATTTGGTGTTACATGGCTTTAATAGCTGTAAAGTGAAATTGCTGGCAGTTTTGTTCCTGCACAGTTTCTTGCTCCTATTTAAACCATTAGAGCAAGGTGCATGTGCACTGTTGGTGCAGTCAGCATGGAGTCCAACTGACGAATCGGCGTGGAAATAGCTGATATATCAAATGGCTTTTAACGTGCCATGAATATATTGATAGAAATGTATTTTCTCCAACTGTAAAATTTCCCGCTCAGTACATCTCTCCCACACAATCCTTTAATATTCAAATTCAAAGGAATAGTTTCATAGTTTGGGGAACACTCATTCACTTTCTTTTCAAGAGACAGAGGAGAGGACTGACTCCAGTTTAATGCCTGCAAATGTGAAAAATACATGATGACACTTCAGCATGTGTTAGTGTCATGATTTGTGTAGAGGTTAGTCTTATTATGTTTTATTTTGTAAGCTCTTTCCTCATGTGTCATGATTTGTGTCACTTTCTGTCTTTGTGTGCCTTCCCACCTTTTTGATTACTGATTAGTTTCACCTGTCCCTCAGTAACCTTCACTGTGTTTGCTCCCTCTGTTTTAGTAGGTTCATCTGCTTTTGTTCCCACTTCTTGCCGTTGCTTCTTCCTGTGTTACATCCTGGTTTGTTGATCAGTTCTTGTTTCATATTTTAAATTTTCCTTAGTTTGCTCCCTAAGTTTCGGTTACTTTGTTAGCAGCTTTGCAGTATTTAAACAAACTTTTTGTTTCTTTAACCTGCCTGCTTTGATTTTTTTTTTTTGCTAGGATCCTTTTTTTGAACTTTTAAAAATCTGAAAATAAGATATACAGTGTGTCTGTCTGCTCTTACTTAGATCAAACAGGTGATACAACTTATTAATTAGTGAGCTTTAGAAGAACTGGGGGGCAGATTTTGTTGTCTTTGGATGTCTGCGTACTTACCAAAGAGCCCAGCATTTCCTTTAAGAGATCTTATCAAAAATGCTGGTTATGTTATGTGTTTGTGTTAAAAGATGAATATTGACTCATGTACTGTTATCTATTTTTTTAAACTCTTTGTTGCTGATATTGGCATTGGCCTGACAAATCCAGTATTGTCTCAGCTGTTGTGCCGATGAGTCATTTTTGGAAGGCTCTGACAGTGAATAGACACATTTCTGCGAACAATCTGTGAAATATGTTTGACAAAACTTTTTCTATGTGCTCGCCACCTCTCCTCAAGCATCAGAAGTTAGGCTTCTACATGAACAGCTCATGCGACGGATGCACCAGATCCGCTGTATTGCTAAATGTTTGGATGACCTCCCGTCATCACTGGAGAGAGCGGGGACAGTGAAGGACACTGCTGTTTCTGGCACCTCTTCTGTGTCTGACAGCTGCCTCTCTATGTTGCTCATCCCAAGAAACGATGTCACCCCTGAGTCGTCCAATCAATCACGCTGATGAATTTACAAGACGAGACCAGCTTGCGTGTCCAACTATCTGCCATCCGTCCGGGCTGTACCTGCCTCTTCCTCCTCTCCGTGTCCCACTTGTGTGTTTTCTGTACCTCTCATAAGCCTCCGTACTGTATATTCACTCTCTGCCTCCCTCTCTGGAGGGTTAAGCCTGATGTTGAAAGCCCTCTGGCAGAGGGGCAGATTAATGTGTGTATCTCTGTTGATTGATTCATTACATTAGTTTTATTTGACTGGTTCGGTTGATTGATGCCGAGCTCTGGAAGCTTTTAAATTACAGCCACTCAATCGAATTAATCACAAAAGGAGCAAAGTTCAGTCCAGCAGTGATTCTGTGACACAATTTATGATCTCAACACCGCAGTTTTATTTATTAAAAACATATTATTCATTGTAAAGTAACAGAAGCTAAAAGCTTTTTTTTCTACCCAGTGTTTCTTCTATGTTTTCTCCTCTCAGAACGCTGCTCTCTGCTCTCAGTCTCATTTTTTGATGTTGGTCTGGTGCTCTGTGTGATCAGTGCCCGTTAGCTGCTCGCTGATGATCAGAGAGAAACCAAGGAAGCAAAATAGACACCTACTCAAACAGAAGAAGAGGAATGCTTTGCAACATACTGTAGAAAACCCTCACTGATCAATAAAACAGGGACAGCAAAACAAAGGATGAGTCATTTTTGATTTACTTAAGGGTAAAACAAGCACAGATAATGAGGTCATTTATGTGCTGCATGTTTTTATTAAACAGACATTTTTCTTATTACCCTCTGATGTGCTAAAGACAGAAGCAGGACTGTGTTTGTGTTGTCAGGTTAGTTCTCGTTCTGCACAGGATCTTGACAGCTCTTGTGCAGGACTGTTTTCCTCACTGGCCCGTTTTAAATGCGCAATCTGAAAAACAACAATGCATCCCTCGTCTCTGCACAAACACAGCTGATTTCACTGCATCTTCACTGGCTTGCGTCCTGTCTAATGCGGTGGAGGGCATGCGTTATGTGTGCTGTGGTGCAAATGCCCAATGCGACCATCTGAGAGGGTTTGTGCACATGGCAGGAAGCCCCCCTGTTTGTACACATAAGGAGGCAAGGCAGGGATTTCTGGAAAACTAGGCATTTTAATTCAATTCAATGAAGTGTCACCGCCCTGAATGAGAATATGACATCTCTGATTTCTTATAGATAAGGGGCAAGAAGTCAGCTCTGACATAATTGATGTCAAACACGCCTTTTGACATTTGCTCTGTGGTGATAGATGAGCATTTCCAATGTGAGGCTGTCTTGCTATCCTCTTGCTGAACCATGGCTCGTTCTGAATCCTTTTGTTTGAAAGAAAAGTTGCGCTGCCTCCACCTACACCGGCTGTTTTCTCTCATTAGCGCTGCACTTCACAATAAATACACCTTACATCTACCAGAAGTGACTGTGTCTGCTCTTCAAAACAAAGCCCACAAAAGGGAAGTTTCGCCATCATGCACATTGAAATATTACATAAAGAATGTTATGTAATGGCACGCGTAATCATTTTAATCTGTATATTGGCAACTTTGCTTGGTCTGATGGGCTTGTTTTGGATATTAACCCAGATAAGAAGTCCTTATAAAAACATATCTGACTGAACCACTGACGGCTGAGGACAGACCAAAATGACATACATGCACAGAGACGAGAAGAAAGCTGTTCAGCCATTTCAGCCTCTGTTTATTGCATGAAATGAGGGTAGTTGTGTTGAAAGAAGAAGAAAGAAGAAGAAAAAGAGGGAGTTTTAAGGCCATTGATGCCCAGAGACAAGCCGAGTCTAAAATAAAAGAATCCATTTGAAATGTTTCTCTTCCCTGGCTGTTTTCTGTCATGATGGCCAGAATTATGACTGTCAGTGTCAGTGCATCTGATGTTTGTCAGTCATTCCTCTCTGAGGCCTGGAGTTACTTTGTTCTCCTCAAATGTTACGGTTGCATAAAGAACTGACAGACCTGGTATTTTGACAGAAACACTGAGTTATAAATGATTCAAGCCTCAGCCATGAGACTACACGGGGGAAGACAGTATTAGCGTTATATGTTCAGAACGAGGGGGCCCTAAGTGCCAATTATGGTCAAAGTGTGTTACCAAAGAGAAAAGAAAACTGGGTTGCAATTTTGGTAGAATGGCTTTGTCCTAGATTTCTCTTGAGACTGTCACGTTATAAAGCAGGCGAATAAATCTGCACAGTCTAACAGTGGTCATCTGCTGCCATGCAACATTGTTCATATTCTGTGAATAAAATACGACTTAATAACACGAAAACATGCACAGAAGCAGAACATTTAGCATTTTGCTGAGATAAAAAAGAAAACTTAAAGGACCTCCAGTCTATTTTTGACTTCTCATCGTTAGCAGTGATCGCCCCAATCTTCTAGAAATGTTGTTGTTAAAAATCGACCATGTGTATACTTTAGCAGATCTCAGACTGCATTTTTAAACCCCATTCACTGCCATTCATGTTGAAACAGGGTATAGAAACACTGCAGGACACGTGTTCACATGTTCACCCTTCTAAAGAGAACGTCTGTGTTTATTTGGTCAAGAAACAGTGAGCAAAAGAGAGAGAGGGGAGCCGGTAGCTTCTGAGACCAAAGTTATTACGCCTGGGAAAATAGTTCCTCACAAGTGTCGCCTTGCCAGCTCGAATATTAGCGTGAAGAGGGATTTTGACGCAGATGTTCTTTTTAACTAACACCACACATTTTCAGGTTCCTTCTGTAATGTTTATTGAATATGGACAAAATGTAAATGAGATAAAGTTGTTTGGGGAAAAATGTGAGGGGTTTACGTAACCTGGCTGATGTTTACAAAGCACAACGACATGTAGTAATGCCGGTATGGTCGTTTAAATGTAAAAATCTTATTTTATATACATAGGATAAAAATCCCACAGGTGCCAGCATACATATCTTCAGTACACATAATAAGTGAGATATAGCACGTTAAGTAATTCTTTTTCAGAAGTGCAGAAAAAATGATAAGTTTTGAACATCCATGTTGTTGTCGTCCTTTTCTGTTTTCCTCCTCCACACCTGGACAGATCTTGGACCTGATATTTTATTGATTTGAGATAAAATAAGTGTTAAGACAATAACGTATCTAGTCACATGCAACAAAATGACAAGCACTGCCGATTTCAGACGCCTCATATTTGTGTTTCTCTGTGCCACACGGCTTTATTATTATCCAAAAAGGAGTCACTGTTTCACTGGAGGCTTTAAGATGAACATGGGCACTTTATGTTACATACAACATCCTGGCATTGTAAACGGTAACAAGCACACCAGATGCATATCATGTAGTTTGGAAGAAATGCAACATGTGCTCTTGTACTTCTGTTTGAAGGACCTTTGATTAAATCTGCAGCTGTTCTTGAAAATTACTGAGACTTTTATAGAGATGAAACCATATATTTGTGACTTGTTTCAAACCACCTGCTAGTTGATTGCCACAAAAGGTTAAGGTGTCTGAAAGTAATACGGATAAGGAAGCAGATTGTTGGTTGTAGTGTTTTCACAAGATATTGTTGGCTTTATATAAAAAAAAAATATATATAGAAAAACACCAGACTTCTCCTTTAATTAAATGTATTCACTCCAATGGGCATAGAAAGATGGTTAGACCCAAATATCTACTATCTGATTTTAAGATAAGCTTTTAAAATGAATTAAAATTCAGTTTTTATTTGAACAGGAAATTCAGCAGTGCTTGTGAACAAATAGAAAAGGGAGTTTGCACATGAGGGAGATTTAATCTCGTCCCTACTGACGTTATTTTCCTTCCACGACCCCTGTGGGAGGAGACTGCCATCCACTATGTGAACAAGCATTAAGGGGAGCCTCTGGTTTAACACCTTCAGAGCTGCACATGTCAGATTCATATAGACAGAACGACCCTCGGGGGCTTTCGCTGCATTATGGACAGCTTTGCGTCACACGTTCTCATGCAGGCTGCATACATGCTGCTAAGTTGCATGCAAACCGTAAGAGAAGCCCAGCTGTCTCACATTTAATTTTTCAAAAGGTGAGAGCTTCAGAAGATTGTTATAACTTACTTCAAACCCTTGAAACATGCAACAAGAGAAATTCAAAGTGGCTCCTTTTAAAAGGCAGCCGAGTCGCACTGAATCATACTTTAACATCAAGTAGACTAGAGGGGATACTGGCTTGCAGCTTTCGTTCTGCATAATTAATGAATCTGTTTAGCCTTCAACTGCCACCGCTGAACATTTAATTACTCATTCGTCTAGTGGGTGCCTTGCATGAAAGCTTTGTGTCCGTTTGTGGTCAGTTGTAAAACAAAAATTGCCTTTTCTGTGAAATTTTCCATGTCTTTTTCTCGAGATGAAAGGCCAAGCTCTCACTTCTATTAGAGAGGTGTCCTCATAACAGGTTATATCACTGGACTATAAACAAGAAGGACACCTGAGCTACAGTCTGAGGTCAGGTGGTGGTCTAAGCGTGGAGCCTGGGGCTCTGCAGTCCCAGCGATCAGCACCAGAATACCTGTTTACGCTCATTTAAACAGCCAGAGTGACCTTGTTTATTGAAATGAGTTTGTCAAAGTCGAACGGCACAACCGGAAGTATTAGGGAAAACAGCGCTCAATCCACTGGGAAAAGCTGTCCAATTATTTAGGAAGGGACATTTCGGTGAGAAGCACATGTCCCTCACTGCTGATCACAATTAGAAAGGCAAATGATCAATGGTTGCCATGGAGTTTGTTGGTGTGACGGCGGTTTTGTGAAATCCTCCCTCCGAAAAAGTCTGCTGTGTTTGCTGTGGGGATTCAACTTTGGGCTATAAGGTCCAGACTTTCATTTGATCTCTATTTCTTCATGTCTACCCACAGACAGAGGTCGGACACAGAGGTCACAATACGTGCTAACATCCCAGTTTCCCCAGAGGAATCATTAAATTTTATCTAATCAAATCTAATCGTATAAGAGACTTGCTCTAATTGAGGGAACAAAGAGATAATGTTTTAAGCCCGAGCCTTTTCCGGTGTGGCGTCACAGGAGAGGATTTCTCTCCCAGAGATCTGTGCAGGGACAGTGATTTGAAAATGAGGTGACATGAGTTGACCAAGAGCAGCCACTCTCTCTCATCTGGCGGTGTTTTCTATTTGTGTCAGCCAACATGTGTTTCTCGTGATGGGACCTGACACCTCCCCCGGAGCAGCGCCGAGCACGGAGAGCGACAAAGTGGAGACGCTATAGGAGAAACAATTTCACACTGACTGCAAATTACACTCTAATGCCTGCTCACTGAAATGTCTGCAGATAGTATGTAAAGTTTGGAAAAGATGGCACATATTCGTGAAGTCAAATTCACCTTTAATCACATTCCTGCATTGACAAAGTCGAATCCTCGTCTCTCCTCTTTCTTATATTGGCTGTTTATGACTTGAGTGCACAGTATGTGCTAAGCCACTTCAACCTTTGCATCTGGAACTTTTTTGTTCGACAGGCTGAAAGTCTGAATGAAATGGATCTACAATTAAGGATTCATGTGGAGGGTTTTATCCCATTGTGAAGATGACTTAACACACATGTAAAGTTTGCTTAAGTGAAAAAGTACCAACTTTTGTTCATCTTTCTTGTAACATGTTCTAGTATAATCCACTGACATCAATATTAGTAATGAGTTATTTCATTGTGTTGCACTGAAGCTGCAAGAGTCTACTTTTTATCATTAAACTGTTTAAGATTCTAATGGCCTCTCTGATATCAGATTAAGCACTCCATCTTGAAAGCGTGGCTTGGAGGAGGGCCCCTCTAAAAGTGAGGTGGCCAAGGCACCCGGTGGCAGAGGTGGTGACGTACGCGTGTGAAGCGGCAATGAATCATTGTGAGACGATGCCTCTCTCTCAGCCTGAGCAGCTTGCAGATGCACATTCACTGAATTCAACACAGGTCAACTAGGAAACAGCTTTGGAATCATTAGTGCGGTGCGATATGCAGACAGTCCTGCAGATTACAGCAAAATAAACCTGTTGTCCCTGCAACTATTTGAAGCATTAACAGTAGGCTATATTTAGTCTCTTTATTATGCATCATTATTACACTGTGGCTCACTAAATTTTTTTTGTCATGCAAAGCACATTTAAATCTAATTTCAATTTATAATAGAGCTGTGACTGAGAAACAGAAAAACACAATTAAAACTTATCTCGCTCTCAAACTCAGTCTTTCCTCTTCCTCCGCAATTATTTTTAAACTAATTCAAGTGAAAATGCCAGCAGGTGTGGCACCTATAGGGCTATTCTGAAAGCACAGGGGTAGACGCTCGTGCACGCGCGCGCACACTCACATATGACTCATCTCATCTAAACTAAAGCACTTTGTCAGAGGCGTCCATTCACGTTACACCCATGCAAGAACGCGCAGACTCAATCTCATCTTGAGCGCGACACTTCTAGTGAGCTTGGCTATATAAGTCCATTCAGCATCTTCTCTTTAAGTAACTGTTTACTTGTTTCTTCAAGGAAGTGAAGGAGGGCGGCATCGCGCCAACTACCTGGCAACCTACACGGCTGTACTGGACCTCCTCTAAAGACTGAAGGTACGAAAAGCTTCATTTATTTGACACATATTGTGAGTTTGTCTGTTTGGCTTTCTTGGCTTGTCACATCGTCTCGTTTTCTCGGCACAACTTATTGATGGAGCAGATCTTGCGCTTTGGTTCAGCAAATTTATTCACAGATCACCAGGTGGATTTTTGTCTTAAGTGATTGCATTACATTTTCAAACTTGACTTCGATCCATAACTGTGTAGACAAGTATAGATTTCATGCAACAATACTCAAACTCTCACAGTTTATCCATTACTGAGCCAAAAACCCTCTTACGCACGAAATATTAAACATTATTATGCCTATTTTAAGTGCGTAAAATGCTCATTACGCAGCAGATTTCACCCGAGAAATTGGATAAAAATAGAAATGTGGCAAGGAAGTAATCCAGGCATTTGTCTTCTCAGATTCCTGCTGATATCCTGACATGAAGCTCAATTTACTTGGTACCACCGTGATTCTGCTAGTTGCCTTCTTACCCCGCTACGAATGTCGGGCTATTGAGAGCCCTGGCGGTGCCCTGCGCGTCCCAGCTCCCCAAACCCAAAACTCCGAGCAGCAGCAGCGGCAGCAGTCTGGTCCCATCCTGGAGCGGCTTGGAGAGGAGTATTTCATCCGACTGGGCAACGGGGACTCGAACTCTTTCCCATCATCGTCCATGTATCCCGGCGGATCACCTGCCATCTACAACAGAGCATTGCAACTCCAGCTGACGCGGCGTCTTTTACAAGGGAAAGTTGGGAACATCAGGGCGCTCATAAGCGGCTTCGGCGACCGCGGGGACGAGTCGATGGAGAGGGGAAGGAGGTCCGAGGACCCGCCGATATCCCTGGATCTGACCTTCCACCTGCTCCGGGAGATGATGGAGATGTCCAGGGCGGAACAGCTGGCCCAGCAGGCGCAAAACAACAGAAGAATGATGGAGCTCTTCGGGAAATGAAGACCTCTTTCCAGACCGCCAAAGACCACCCTTTCCTTTCTTTTCTTTTTTTGTATTTTTACCATCAGCACAAAACATGCTCTGTACAATATAGTGCTGCTTTATCACTCTATTATTTATAGCTTTAACCTCAAACTATGGAGCGCAAACGGGCTTGAATCAGCCTTTAATGATCCAAATGTACCTTGCCATTTTAATGTTGGTGTCAGATCTGTAGTTCTTCATGACTAAGATGAGATACTTTTGGTTAAGACATGAAATACTGCATTGACAAAAAATTGGCATTTTGTTTAGAATTATTACTCACTGTATTTATGATATTTATGTTTGTTAATAAACTTCTGTGCAACCAGTCATTTTCTGTTGTGCAAGAGAACATCTTATATTTATATTTTTTAATAAAAAATTAAAAGCAATGCTCACACTTCTCTGTGGATATCCTTACATTAGTTAAAATAACTCCCATGAAAACCATTACCAGCTAATCTAATCACTAATTTGATTGACATACATTTTTTTCTAAAGTTTCCTAACAGATTTTTAATCTTACACCAGATAAATTGCATGCAGGTTTACTGGTTCATGGCAAAAAAGCCGACGGTTGGAAAGAGCGCAAGTGGCCACAGTGCAGAAGTCTTGCCTACACAAATATTGATTGATAGAAAAAAAAAGGTTTTTCAAACTGAACACACAAGTCTTATATGGGGTAACCATGGCATTGCTCTGGAGCCAAGTCGTGGGTTAACAGCATGCCTCCTCTCCATGACAAACAAAAAGAACTGCAACAACAAAAACATTTAGCAGAGAGGTTTATAAGGATGCTGTAGGAGCGCCTGCAGCCATGCAGGTGAAGAACATTCATACAGCATCCTCCCCTCTAAACCCTTAATCCCCCAAGAAGCAATTCTCATTATACCAGCGAGAAGCAACCACAGCTGAAAGAAGCACCACTGATAGCTGATGAATGAGAAAGACAAAAATGTGTGTGTCTGTATGTGCATGCTGTGCTGATCCTTGACCCACAGTGTCAGGCTAAACTAAACAAGAGCCGTGGCTGTGAGTCATCCTATTCCATTTGGCCCACTTAGCAACTTGGGGCTTAGCGCTGCTTTGAGCCCATTTGTAAAGGATCCAACTCACTCCTACGATAATTAGATGGGACTACCTCAATAGCAAGGTGAGACCATCGCAGCACAGCCTGGCTCGCTGCATTCTGATATGTACAGTAGGTTGCATAGGCTGGGATGATATCACGGCCGTACTGTAGAGAAGGATCTAACTGTCTGCAGAAGGTCTAAAAATTGCACTAATGCCTCGTCTGGGTGGATTTCCTCTGCCAGAAATAAATGGAAAAGTGTGTGAGAAGGAGATAAAGGATGGGAGAAGAAGAAAATAAGTGTTTTTACTGTTCACATGCACACACGGGGACACAAACTTGTATGGTGTTACACAAAAACAATCTCATAGGGCTTAACCACCCAAACAAAGTACAGTGCCACATGTGGCAGTGAGAAGAAACTGTGGGAAATGTGTGTGTGTGTGTTTCAGAAAATCCATCCCGTGGGTGTTCGTACAATTCAGCTTTTAATGATACATTGGATATAATACAACATATCAGGGCAAAATTTGATGGATTTTCCATCACAGGAAATGAAAGCTGTGTTACACAACAAATAACACGACACATTACACAGGCTGTTGCATGTATGAAACGGTGAAATGTCACAGTGATAGTTTGGCACTCTGTTACCCTTTTCATAAAGTTATATCACTCATAAAAAAGTATACGACAGGGAGGACAACCTGAGGCCCCCTCGTCATGCTCTCTAATGATGCAGTTTAAGCAGTGAGTCGCAAAAGGTCAGCTACATAAAAAATGTATTAAATCCAAATTATGGAAACAACCAAAAGACACCTACGTACAGCCTGTCTGTCATTCGACATGTCAAAAAAACAGCTAGCTAGAGGAGGAACCAAACTGTGTGTTTAATCAGACAAGAAAACACTTAAAATCAGTCAGCATGCAGTGATGCACGCTAACAAAACGACAATAAAAGAGAGAGAAGGGAAATGAAACTTCCGTCTCCTCCTTCAGATCTACCTCAGCACCTCAGACTTTCCCTTCGGCACAGATCTAAATCTGTCTCACTGTTCCCCAATTTGGGAGATGAAGTATCACAACTGACCTGAAATCAACATTTAGGAGCAAAACTTATCCCGCTCCCGGTTTAGGAGCTGTCTGGCCCGGCGGCTGACAGCTAGGTGGAGGCGGCGCTCTTGGTTGCGCCCGGGGAGGAGTTTATCTGCTGGGGGGCAGAGGGTTGGACGGAGGCGGCTGTAACAGCGTTGCCTCCCGAAACAGTCTGGGCCCCCTCTCCTTCCTCAGCGCCTGCTTCTCCATCCTCATCCTCCTCATCCTCCTCCTCATCATCTGTATAAATATTAATAACATTAAGGATTACTACAAGTCTAAGCTGTGGGGGAAAAAAAAACCAAAAACTGCAGCCATCACTGACTCTCTCCTTTCACCTTGGATGAAGTCGATGCTGCGCAGGGCCTTGCCCTCTTTCTTGAACTCGATGTTGTAATGATCCATATTCTCATAACCGCGCTCAACTTTGTCCAAGTGTGCTGTGTTAGATGCGTCTGCAATCCTGTGTGAAAAGGTTCCATTAGCATATTTATCTCAGAGGGGAAAAAATAGTCAATGTGGCACTTGTTCTGTATCATCAATCTGTGATGTTTAGCACACTCCTCAAGTTATTTCAAGAAGTCACAGCTAAAGCTAATTATTTTCTACATTTCACACATTTATAATTGACAGCTCCCAGACAGCAGGTGTGATTTTGCTGCATCAGATTGGTGGTTTTATTTGTAGCTACAGATGTTAATTTGGTAAATCTTTCACAAGAATAAGAAATAAAAAAGCCAACAACAACTAGGTGGTGCTAAAAAGGGTGCTAAAAACATACCAAGTAGTAGTTAGAAAGGGATTCTCTCTTAAAATGAACAGATTTTGTCATTTTTTTGCCTTTATTGATAGGAAAGCTGAAGGATTTGACAGGAAATGTGGGAGAGAGAGGAGCTGACATGCAACAAACGGCCACAGGGTGGAATCAAACCCACAGCTGCTGCAGTGAGGACACAGCCTCTGGACATGAGGCGCTAACTAAGCTACTAGGTTGTCCCATATTTTGCTTTTTTCACATAAAAAAAACAGACTGTATTTCACCTAACTCATTGTCAGTGTAGCTAATGATGCATAAAAACATGCACTCACATTTTAAGGAGAGGCTTTGTGTTCTGAAAGAGACAAGAGAACAAAATATCAAAACTTGTACATAAAATATTAAAATTTCCAACAATTTTTAGCTGAGTTTGAATCCCCACTTGTTATTGACTCTGACCTGCAGGAATAGAGCCATTTCTGGCTCCTCCATAGTCTGGATCCCCTTCTCCACGATCTTACAGCTCTCCTCCAGATGGTCTCCGTACTTCCTGGTCAAGCTGCGGATGTAGTTCACCTTCTCTTCCTGCTCTGCCGTCACCTTCTGACTCATCTCCCTCTTCTTCTCCTCCAGGACGGAGTACAGTTGGTCGAACTTCTCGCACACGAGATTCTTCTGCCTGCGACCATTTTCCTACACATGCATTAAAAAAAAGACACATGCATGCATGCACACACACACACGAGGAAGGATCATAAATTCTAAACATCCATCTATATTAATTAAATATTCATTACGTATCTTGTAAATTAGAAATATATGTGAAGGCAAGTCTAGGGCGCAACATAGTTTAGAATATTTAAAACCAAAGATGGAACCAAAGAAAGTGAGGTAACAGCTTTCTGTGTACGCTCGTGTAAACACTGTAAACTACAAATGTTCTGGTTAGCCTGTCTTCCGCCCATCCGGTGGTGCCATATGTGCAGGGAAGGCAGTGGAGCTCATTCATGTCTGTGCTGTGTGATGCCACTGAGGGCGACGCACGGGGGACTGGAGCCACTCCAGCTTCCTCCCTACTACATCCAACTGTGGCACGTGAACAAAAGGAAAGCTGTCTGTTCTCCTGTCATCAATTACACTGCTTGTTTTTTAATGTCAACGGCCAAAGGCAGAATGCAGTGCCTTGCTAAGTGCGTATAGAAGAAAATGTGGAAAAGAGAAACACCGACTGAGGCACCAAAACATTAGTTTTCTTCCCGCCGCCTCTCTGTCAAAATCCCACAGACAGATAAAAGCAAAGAAAGTGGAGGTGACAAGGACACATTACGTGTGTTTGTGCGTGTGTGCAGGTGCATTAGCGTGTGCGTGGAGCGGGCGCTTGCTGCGTGAGTGAGCGGCCAGGCGCCGCAGCAGTCGGACACTGACCTCTATGGCACGACAGGCTTCCTCTAGCTGACTAATGATGCCTTGCATCCTGTCGTTGTTACCGACCATCATGGCGATCCCGTCACTCAGCTCTGTCTGGGGGGGCGAGGACGTGGTGGAGTTAATACCTGAGAGCTGACCTGAGTCAGTGGAGGTCACGGTAAAAATCCTGTCAGATCTATCTATCTAGAGCTCACCTTCTTTGTCTGGTAAATGGAGGTGATGGGTGCCACCTCGCAGTCTTTATGCGCCCCGAACACCTTACACATGGAGCATGTTGGCACACCATTGGTGGTGCAGTAAATGTTGATCTTTTCATCCTCGTGAACATCACACATGGGCGTCTCCTTCTTTGTCTCTGGCGGTGGCTTGCTGCTGCCGAGGTTTAAGAAAAGTGGTGGGGTCAGTGCATTTCAGTGCATATTGATGTGACGTGTCATGTCAGTTTGATAATGTCACAGATACACATCTCAGGAGTTTATTGATGATCCATCAGGCCCGCCTTGCCATACATATCGACTGTCAGCGCTGTGATCAATACATCATCATAACAATGCGCAGTAACAGGTTGAGGGTGCTGGTGTACGGCGCTTCCTTTCATTTTTATTTATTTTATCTGTAATAATTAACTCTTACTTGCGTTATCAGATCATTTTATCCAATAAGAATTACTCAAAATATCAGTCCATAAAATGTTACACTAGGTTACATGAATTAATGCCACAAAATCTGGAGCCTCTTTGAGTCTCCAGAGTGCATGAGTGTTGTGGATCTTGTGTCATACAAGCCTTTTGGCAATACAGGCAGATGACTAAAACCACTCTAGCTCTCTGACTCAGAGGCCGCTGGGACCAGCAACTGTTAACTTTCTGCCATCACACCACTAGTTCATCCTTCCTCTATTATCTCTATTCACTGCCCTCATGGTTAAAGACACCTTTGAGTGATAAAGAAACACACAGAGTGCATCTGCGTTTCTGTTACGTCTAACCTGCTCGACTCTTGTTTGAACATGTCGATGATATTCTCAACCAGCAGGTTCCTTTGCAGTCCATAAACACCGTGCCGGTCAAGAACCACCTCGTGTCTGCAGGACGGGCATCGGAAGCGACCGCCAGACGTCAGTGAGCCGCCTCTTGTTGGAAGGTATGGATTTGAGGCCTGTGAACAGTCACAGTTCAAGCTGTATTTTTAATATGATGGTACATGGTAAATGGTAAATCTAGATGTGTTTGAAATTTTAATAAAATGTATTGTGACTTATCAACACAAGTTTGACCCCAACACTACCAAAATTTGTTGACCAATGTTTTTATAGCGGAGAACAACTAAATCTTACATTTTCCAATCTTTAAATGCTCTCTGATGCTGTTAATAACTCATTGCTTTAATGAATGACACACACAAAAAAATGCTGATCTACTATCTATTTTAAATATATGAGAACATTACATTATATATAACTACAGTTACTGGTTTGGCCTGTCGTACATCACAAATGAAGGGCAAGTTCATTAAAATATCTGTGATTCACGTAGTGTAAGCAAGATTTGGTTATTTACAACAGCCAAGTTCCTGAAATTAACCAATAATAAATACATTACTCTTCAAACTAGTAAAATAAGTGACATTTTGTTCAGTTGCTTACCTGGAAAATATCATTGGCACATTTTCGACAGAGGTTGTGCTGGCACGGCAGTATAACCACAGGCTTTGTAAACATCTCCAGGCATATTGGACAAATTAGCTGTTTCTCCAAGTTGTCCATGCTGTTCATCTTTCAAAAGCACCTTTGTAAGTTCAAGTATCACTAAAAATAAATTAAAAAAATAAATAAGATGGACCAACAAAGCTGGCAAAGAGTCCTTTTATGACAGCAGTCTACAGCGAGCCCTAGTCAAGCTGAGAAGTAGGCCTGCTACTTTTGTCCTAGCGGGTGTGGGCTCCTATCTCGCTGCTGTCAGTTATGTTTTTAGCAGCTATTGCTGTCACGTCAAAGGTTGCCATTTTTACCTTGCCCATATTTGAAATTGACCAAGGCATTACCAAACAGCTGTCTACCAACCTCCTCCACACTGCTACTAGAGGTGACTGTGTGTCTCTACACTTTTTTTCCCCCTGTGTCTCTACACTGTATATAAACTAGTGGAGTTTTTGCATCACATAAGGTTAGGCTATAGAAAACACTCGTTGCATTGCGGCGAAAAAGAGTAAAGTTAACGTTAACAGTCACAATCATTGCTTGAGTTACAAAGCTTTAAAATAAACAATGGATGACCGACTGTATTTATATAACAAGTTTAAATTGTGTTACAAAGTCAGAGTTTCTAAATGTCTATTAAATGTTGTAGCCTGATGTTGCTAACCTTTTGTGGTTAACCGTTGGAAATGCTAGCTAGCACCAACCTGGGTATGTTAGCTATCACGAAATTGATGGATGCAGCAGCGTCACGCACCATGTGAAAGATGAACATGTCTTACATAAAGGTATTTTACAAACGGAAAGGAACAGTATTTAATATAGCAGTGAAGAAATTTGATCGAAAACAGTATTTTGCATGACATTTCAGACATATAACGTTGTAGTCGCCAAGTTTTTTTAGACTTCACGTTAAAGTTAGTTGCTAATCTTTGCACCTGGACAGCTAGCTCAATTAGCTAACGGGAGCTAATGTTAGCATGCCTGCCAGGTGATGAGACCTAGTATGTCTATCTGAACACAAGAAGTTAAATTGGTATGTTAAGCAAATTCACAGCGGACAAAAAACTTCTTTTGGAGAATGCGGGCATCGATCCCGCTACCTCTCGCATGCTAAGCGAGCGCTCTACCATTTGAGCT
>JAPZDX010000013.1:10628439-10641458 GCA_029783625.1 Naso annulatus | reverse complement strand
GGTTCGAATCCGGCTCGAAGGAGGGGAACACTTTTATTAATAAGGAGGGCATTTTCTACGTGATCGAGTTGAGCTGGTCGCTCGTTGAATGGTTCCTTTAGATTACTTTATATCACATTCAATAATACACAAAAAGCACCAAGAGTTTCACTGTCAGACACTACAGTCAGATGACAGCACTGCTTTGATTATAGTGGAGGTTTTGTCGTCAAGCATGCAGAATGCTCTGCATTGTCACTCTGTGTGTTTAATGAAAAATGACCACACCTGCAAGCACTCTGTTTAAAAGGCAATTCAAATGCTTTGTTGTGTCTGATTTGCTTGCAGCTCGGGATGAAACCAGACATTATCATTTGCTTTTGACTGTGCAACTGGCTTACAAATTATCAACTAACACTTTAGATAAATGACTCAGAAATAATAATTAGCTGTGATAAAGAGTGAGGACTGCAGCATGCATCACCCACTATTAAAGCAGTTTTGCATTTTGTTAAATTAGGATCAAAATGTCCAACTACACCCCAATAATGGAGTGGAGTGCTTATTTTTATCCACGTGTATGAGGGTTTAAGTCATTTATGTACATCTGTGGGGTATGAGTTACCTTTGGATAAAAACATGAAGCAAATAGTAAAATTTATGCTTCAGCTAAACTTGTCAAACTTGTTAGGTTTTTTTTTATGTTTCTGCAAAACTTAAATTGAAATAATTAAGGCACAATATGTTAACATATTCATTTTATTATAAAAATACATTACATTTGATGTTAAGTTTCTCTCCTCTCTGTTGTCAATAGAGATACTCAGCTAGAGTTGGGATTGTGAACAAGTACATAAAGTATATCACAGCAATAATCAAATGAACTGGGTGCAATGTTAAGTTTCTCACCACCTCTAAAAATGTATGTTTGAAAAACTGTTTTCGACAGATAGTATCACTTAAAATGATGAATGTCTTTTTCCATCCACTTTCTCACATTTGTATTTCTTTGTTTCAATACAGGGACCACATACCACAGGTTGGGAACCACGGCTGTAAAGAAACTGTAAGTATGTAGGCAACTTAATATAACACCTCAAAAGTGAGAATTACATCTTTAAATTTATCACATTTATCACGTTATACTTTTAGTTGCAGTGTCTTATGATTCTGTGAAAAGGTAAAACAGGAGACTTAATTGCTTTTTTTCCATTATGTAAATAAGACATGTTTCACCTGATTCCTCCTTCCTGTATATATCTTGTAGTCTACTACAAATGATGTTTTCTCATGACTTTGTGATGCTGTGGGCCCACCACTTCATTCACTATTAATTAGTAGTCTTTAAAAGGCTTAACCTCTGTGATTACATATTTATTAAGAACAAGCAAATACCGCTCAAACGAGGACCATTTAGATGGCTCCTAAAAGTTAATTTTAATGAGATCAATTAAGAAGAAAGTCAGAATTATCTCCTAGTTATTGAAGTGAATGCGTAATTTTAAGCCATTACTGTCTGATACATAAAATTTCAGCGCCTCTTGGTAAAAATGCAATAAAGAAGATTGACAAATTAAGAGCAGCGTGACGATTGCTTTATGATGAAAAGCCAGACAAGACACTGCTGTGAGTTTTGAAGCGAGAAGCTGCCAGTTTAAGGAGACCGGCGTGACCTTCTGTTTCTGTTTGCTCAGTGGTGGTACATGGTGTTTTGCTTATATAGTAAAAGGGTCTGCAGGCACTGCCAAGGCCACAAAATACACAACAGGAGGTGTTACACACACACACACACACACACACAAGCGTGCACATAAATGTCTACTAGCTCATGAACAAGATAAAAGTGTACATGGGGCCAGAATAAGGAGCAGAGCAAAGGGTGCCATCTGTTTTCCTGTATGAATATTTCAGTTAGGTGGAAGTCAGATTGTATTCATACAGATGGTCACAGTCGCCGCCTGTGATTTAAAAGGTCTTGGTAAGCATTCTCAGATAGTGTCTCTTGGTGCACTTCCACATGTGTCCTCAAAAGACCCACTGAGACTGAGCTAATTTAAAATCAGTGCAAAAATGTGTATTATTAGCGTTTTAATTTTTTCCTTTATTATTTTAGAATGTCTAAGACAGAGTCGAAATGGAATCCTTTGTGTTGAAAAGTGAAAATAACAAAATCAAGTTCACAGAAAAGTGAAGTCAGAGTGATTATTCCACGTGAAACGCTCAACTTTTGGCCAGTTTATGTGTAACCTTATTTGCAAGGATTGGAGAAGTTTACAGTTTTTAATAATCTGTAACAGATGTACAAGTGCAAAAATACTCTTCAGTGCAAGTTATATTACTTACTTTAAAGGTACAAGTACCCTTTGAGTTACGCTGACCGTGGTTGCTTGCACCAATTTTTGATGCACAAATAAAATATACTGTAACAGGAATGTTTTCTGTGAATTATTTATGCTAAGAAAACAAAGTGCAGAATTTATAATAATGTAAGAAAAGGGTCTTTTTTAAAAATATTTTTTTCTTTTTTAGATTTATTCCAAGTCCATCTGTACCTGGAAGATGTCTTATTGGTTTTGTGTGTGCAAGACTTCAGCAGGTCCAAAGCAGAGTAAAGATCTTCCTCTGAGGTAGAAAATGAATCTTATCACTGTCACACTATAAATTTCTTAGTGTACTGCCTGTCTAAAATCCTTTCATTTCCTCACATGTCTGTAATCTACCTATAACCATTTCATTTTATTCATTTTATCATTATTTAAACCTGATTACCACAGTATTACGTTTTTAGTTTATATATATTAGGCTATATTTGATTCATATTCTCCAACGTAAGCACTATTTTATGTCCTTTGTGTTAGACTACAAATTTTATTTGCATGATTTTTTTCAAGGCATCACAACATTTGAATGATTTACTTGTTATAATCATTACACCCCCTCTGCAGTCCAGCTTTTTTCAGGTGGTGGTGCATTTTTCTACTTGTACTGAAGGACCCTCCTCAAGTTTGGTACTTATGGTTCTCACAGTTTCTTTATTATTATTATTTTTTTTGTGAATGGCAACCCTTTAAGAACGTAACTACTTCCAGAGACAACAACTGCACAAGATCATCACACTGACCTTTAACATCTGCAAGGACTGGTCATGCAGCGATGCAGCATGAATCAAGGTTGTGCAACTTTTTTGAAGGTGTCCAAGCACTGCAATTAAAAAAAAAAAAAAAAAAAAAACCTGGCCCAAAATATCATAGAACAGAAATATTGTAATTCTAAACAATCTGCAGAGGATATGATGAAAATAGAATTACATTTAAAAAAAAACTTCAGAAAAGACGATGAATCTTCCATAATCATAATCTACCACTCTGTGTCCGCGATAAGCCAGTGTAAGTAGGGTTACAGATAGTGGATTTGCATGATAATGTAATGTGGACCCTCAGATTTGCAAATGCCTTTCATCATTTTTGACATGTAGTCACTTGATGATAAGAAAGATGAATTCAAACAGCCAGATTTCCACAAGGAGTTTTATGTAACATCCTCTCCCGTACAATGACGTAAAAGAGACGTCAGTCTGTTGGAGCAAGCACCGCTGCAGCTCATGGTCATGGGAAACAGAGACGCGCTCAGCATTCAAGTGCGTCGCTCAGCCTCGTTTAAACCTCACACGCTCTGCATCACGACAACGTGCTCCACATTGTTTCATCTTTAACACTTTAGTTCAGTGGCTAGGGAAGCAGGGCGATTCCAGCGTACAGCTGCCTGCCTGCATGAGGCATGTTACACTATGGATGGCACAGACCATGAGAGAGAAGAGGGTAGAAAGATGTTGCACGAAGTCAACATAAGTTTTCTTTCATGCAGGCACGGTGTGAATCAAGCAAGGATTTACAGTTTTTAGTTTATTCTTTAAACTAGTCAGATGGTAAATAATCTGTGACTAAACAGGCTGTGTCTGAATTTGGCCAATTACTCTCCATTAAAACACTGTCTAAGTGTTTCAACAACAAGTGGTAGCTATTCATATATTAGTAACAAAATTTCATTAGCTATTTTCACCAAAGACATCCATACATGGCTTAGTATCAATATATTTTCATTAAATTAATTTTTTTTTATTTGTTTGCGCCTTTTATGTCTTTAATACATAGCGCAGGTGAAGGGTCAGGGAGAAAGAGATGTAACAAAAATCGCCTGACAGAAAGCCCTCTTGTGTTAACCTATGAGCCTCAAGGCTATAGTAAATTGGATTTTGTTGTTGCCGCTATTATTGTTGTATTTTTTTCAGCCAGCAAATATTTTTTTGGAAAAAAAAAACAGTGCCAATCAAAAAACAATCTGCAAGCATCATACTGTAGTTTCAGCTGAGGAGCTGTGTTGCGGTCCATAACACAGTAAAAGAGTGCTACCTAGTGGTAGGAAGAGGGATGGTAGATGGTATTGCAGTCGTCACCAAATATTTTACTTGTGTTATTTAGATCGAGTGAATCACACTCCTTTCAGTTCATATAAATAATGTGGATGGAAATAAGAGATTGTCACTTAAAACATAAATAATTAAGCTTCCACACATTGGCGCAATCAAAGACTCTGACCTCATAACTTTACATTAGCACCATGTATGCACATTATTCGCTGAAATGCAAGTTTTCATCAAACTGCAAAGAATGTGAGCCAGTTTTGCAGCATGCTTGTATTTTGCAGGTGTTCCATAGTGTAGTGCGCTTGAGATATACTCTAAATAACCTCAATAGTTTAAATTTAACTTATGATTCTGCAGATATGCTGTCCTTGTAATGGCTATTTTTCACCACAAGATGGCTCTACATACACACAACAATGCATTTGCAGGCGGATTGACATGGCTTTAATGCAAAAATATGCTGCAGTAGGAAAAACCTGTTATATTTCTAAATTAACTTGATGATAATAGTGAGTTCAGGTAGAAATAAACTTAATTCTGATGAAAATTAAAGTAATTTGTAAAAGGAAATATTAGATGGAAAGAAGAAATACAGTTAACTCAAATGTAAACATGCAAAAATGTCTTCATGCATGCATGTGTGTGTGTGTGCACACATTTGTTTACAGATGCATATATAAAATCTGAATGTCAAAGAGCACTATAGGTGTAAAACTGCTGTGTAGGCAGTGAAGCAATAGATAATGACTCCTGTGATGCTCAGTGTCGTCACAGGGTAACGAGTAAATCAATTAGGGACACCGTGGCGGATTGCAGTCTGCCTCCAGAGAGCTCTCAACAAGACTGCAGAGTCGGGGAGCGTGGGGCTTTGGTGGCCTCACTAGCAGATTCTGCTCTAAGGGGAATCAGCAGGTATGCAGCTCACCTGTCTCACAAAAGCTCCTGAGGCTAATGCTAGAGCAGTTAAACACACCTGCCACGGTACCCAGGTGTGTGTCTGTGTGTTAGATGGTGTGTACGTGTGAATGTGGCAAAAAAAAAAGGGTTGTGGAAGAAATTAATTAGCAAAAATGTTTCACAAATTCTTTCCCCTCGTGTACATTTTGATGATTGAGTGTAAAATATGTGCTGTCCTGTGCACATGCACACACACACACACACACACACACGACATGGCACTGACGAAGTCATATGCCTGATTGGGCAGTTTCAGAGTTGTCTGGCATCAACAGGTTTGTAAACTGTGAGTGCAAAAACAGTGCATGTGTGGTTGACCTTCTCGGCTCTGTTTGCAGCAAATATCTTTAAGAATCAAGAAGTGACAAGGGGAAACATTTACACTAAGAGTCGAGTCGCACTTTACACCTAAATTAAATGGTTTTCAAGAGTACAGTCAATGAGAGGTTTTCAAAGACAAATGTGGCAGAGAAAACTACAATCATGGCTTAATCAGAAGGATATGAAATAGTTGGACTGATCCTTTTTCTTCAAAACAAATTCTCTGATTTTTTTTTTTTTTTTTAATGACACTTCTTTGGTAAGTATCATTAAAGTGTTGAGGGTTCGTGCGGGAAAAGAAGTTCTGAAATGTTGTAGTCAAATTTCTACATTTGCCTATCAGGGGAATACGTGTACTTGTCGGCTAGTAGCAGTAACAGCTACTTGTATAGGCTCAACACAAGTACTCCACTTCAAATATAATTGAAGCCAAGTCAAAATATACCTCCACTTGAACCAGGAGGGCTATTCCAGTACACTTTCCAGCCCTTCCACTGTCTACGACTCATTTGTTGTTGTTTTGCAGTGTTGCCTTAGTTGCCTGAAGAGATGCACAATCTCTTTGCGGGGGGAGTAACCACGGGGAACTACATTCAGACTCATGAAAGTGGGGAGGGAGGGGATTATGCCTCCATTGGCACAAGGCCTGACTGTTGCCATGGCACTTCCATTGTCCCCCAGCACATGGGCATGGCACAGAAACCTCCAGTGAAAATATTTTTGTTCTGGTCTGTTAATGCTTTAGATTTTTTCTTGGGGAATCAATCGATTGACTCAGCTGCCGCATGAGGTCAGCTACAAGTTATCATGGGGGAGTGGGCGGGCTTGTATCTTCCAGGCATTTGGTGATAAACCGAAACAATGCGGGCAGACAGTGAAATAAGAACCAGGCAATACAGTCTGCACGTGTCTTGAGTCACCTCAAGCAGTCATATGGAGCAAATTGCCTCAGCCTGACAGAGCTGCAGCATTTTGCTGTATTTCCTAGGCTGTATTTCAAACTCCCTGTGAGTCTCAGCTCCCAAGTAGTATGAGTCATGAGAGGAAGGTAATCACAGGCAATGATGTGGACCGCTGCAGGGCAAGCCCCGTTGTGGAGGAATACCCTTGAGAAAGTCCACGCCGTCTGCAAACGACTGCTCATATAGGTCTTGGGATCGCCCTGGCCGCGTAGCTAATCACGTCACGCGTACTTTATCTCGGCGGCGCCTTTGTCCAATCAGCGTTAAGGTTACAATAGCTGCCCTGACGCCATTGGTGGAAGTTACACAAGGGCGTTTTATGCTCGCTCCAACAGCACCATCTCTGGCAGGTGGTGTGTGCTTTAAAACCATACAGTAGGCTAATGTTTAGGACGATAGGTAGGTAGTCGTAGGGAAATAAACCCAGTTTAGGTTGTTAATTTGTCGTTTTTTCGTTGATAGTTTCGCGCTACGTGCCATTACGTTTCCTTTAAACCCACCGGAATCGCGGTGAATGAGATGAACGTCGGGATTTCCCTCTCAGAGGCAGACACTTTGTGCTTTACGGTCAGCGGTGAATTAGACAACTGCTCCTTCATCATGCAGCCGCTGAAAAAAGACGGAAAAGCCCTACATGTTGATTATGTTTCACCGCCGGTGTACGTCTGAATGAGAGAAACCTCCCCCCCGGGCCACGGCTGACAAGGTCTCACATCCTGGAGCTGCCTCACCTCATCCGCCGGTGTTGCATACAACATGATATGTTGATGACATTTTTTGGAAGCGGTCGTGCCTTTTGTTTTCATTTCGGGATATGTGATATGCGGATCCGTGGACGCAACGAGACGCAGATGAGCGGACGTTTTTTCTGCTTTGAAAATGAGGAAGCGTTTTCATAAAGACCCAGAAAATGGCAAGAAGGTCTCGTCGTCCCTGGGCCCGGATTTGAGCAAAATGAGAAGGAAAGGAGCGAATGCAACAGCAGCATAATTCTCCCCTACAGAATGACACCAAAGGAGGTAAAACGGTGGAGGTAGATAAGACGCAGCATCAATGAAGGCGATCTGGACAAGTTTTGAGTCGCTCGTGATGAACAGAAACACTTTGCAGCTCGATTGCAGATCGTTTCCACAATATTGAAACATTTTTTCGCGTTGGGGGGATTTTTTTTAAGTCACCAGTCATCTGTTTTCGCATTGCATTTGTTTCGCATTGTATATTTCATTTTCTTTTTTTTTTTTGTATATTTTTGATCCGGATCCAGCCCTGACTATTCAATGGAAGTATGTTATCAGCTGCCAGTTTTGCCTCTTGACAGGCCGGTTCCCAAGCATGTCCTCAGCCGGAGGGGAGCCATTAGTTTCAGCTCCAGCTCTTCACTCTTCGGGGCTCCTGATCCGAGACAGCTGTCACAGGTAAATAAATTAAAATTCCTCAGACGTAACTGTTTATAATTTATCACGTGGTCACAATGAGTTTGGCTCTGGGAATCACATAGGCCTTAAAACCAGCACCTCTTTAAACAAATATTTGAATAATCCAAAGGAATCTTGCAGGTGGTTGTTGGGTATCTAGGCCCTAACACACACTGGTAACACTCTCCTGCAGACACACACACACACACACACACACACACATTTAAAAAAAAAAAAAAAATCTTATCTCGTATACTTCAAACACAAACCTCCCAGCCCTCCAAACCCACTTTGCATTTGTACATTTTGCCCACAGATAAAGGCCCGTATTGGCAGTACTAAGCAGGATGTTTTAAGTATACCAGTTCTCCTCTGGGACTTGCTACATTTGTCATGAGGAACGTGCCACACTGTTATTCATGCTAACATCCCTTGACACATTGACAGAAGAAACATAAATTATTGAGTCACTCTTGAACTTCCTGCTTTCAAAGAGTTGAATTCTTGAAAATGTGCCTCTGGTGAGCCTGCGTCTATATTTCTCCCCTGTGGTAAAAGAAAGGTAAGCCGCTGCAACAGTCTTCATGTCGCTGGGTCACGTTTTGCTCGACTTTCATATACACAGAAAAGAAAAGTAACGCAGTTCATTTCCACTGCGTCAGCCTATCACCGAACCACTGTTGTGTATGTTTCTCGGATGATATACTCTCCAAAAGGCCTCTCCGCAGTACGCTTGCTTAACTAACTGTAACACTTGTGCCTGTAACATCAGCCCTGACAAAAGTTGCACATCAAGTCATGAGTCAATGAACTCTTTCCTCACAGGGGCGCACTTTTTAAAATTAAAAAAAAAAAAAACAAGTCCTCACTTTTGCCTCAGTAGGTTTGCACAAAAGCAGCGGGGTATATTCTCATCTCTTTGGATCACGTTCTGCTAGCTGCTCATGAACAGAAACTCCCACAGCGTTGCATGGCATCTCCCAACACAATAACTGAGCATTAAGTCACTGTCGTCAACTGTGTGAGCGTCCTCTTCAATGGGCCTTCCATTAGTGCTTTGTGCAAGATGCTGCTCCACATAACCACCCATGTGTGTCTGCTTTGAACTTACCACACCATCAGAGGCAGCTCCCTCAAAGACTTGCACAGAGCCTTGGCTATCAAAGGCCCCCAGTGTTGCTCTTCTTCTGTGGTCTCTGTTTTTTTGCTGGGTTATCGGTGTTGTTGACAGATATCATGGAATACTGGACAAGACTTTCCGGACCAGTAGTTCATCTTTCTATCCATGTATTCCCTCAGTGGTTGCAGTCATTTTACAACCCCTCCATCATCACTCTTGGCCTCAGTTAGGACGACTTACAAAACTAATGCGAGTGCCTGAAGCTGTCCTTTGCCCTGGTGACTCTTGGACTTTGCCTCCATACCACAGCCCAACTGCACGTACCCGAAGAGGTCCCAATACCTCAGGAGGAAACCCATCGTAGTATCTTGCTAGATTGCTCATTGTTTCATCCATTCATCCTTGCATATAAACACAAGCCTAAAGGTATTGTTCGTCACGGTCGGGTTCACCAGTAAATGTCTCAAGTGGGACGTAGTTCATTTTTAATCGGCAGGTGTGAGGTCTGCTGTCATCATGCTGCTGTGTTACGAACAAAGAGAGTCATTTGCAGCAAGCAGCCCACTTTGTAGTGTTAAGTAAATTTCCAGTGAAACAATAATGATCTGCGTGTCATTGTCGTGGACACATTGTTGAATCGCACAAGGTTTACATCGCTTTTTTTTGTGCTTTGAGCAAACAGCGAGGGATTCAGTCATTGAACATGAAGACCTGCTGACATAGTCATTTGTGTTTGTGTTTTTTTTGTTTTTTTTTCCCCCACTGAACATTGTCGGAACTGGGTGAACATGCATGCACACATGCAGCAGTGTCACTCAGCCTTTGTTGCAGAGCAATTACACTTCTACAAATATTGTGTTTCGGGCCCTATTTATGACCATAAGGGTGCGTTTGTCCTTGGTGGCTGCTGTGTTTTTGTGTGTGGTTCCACAGGCCTGTTGTTTGTGGAAGCAGTTCTGGACTACCATTGCAGAAAGAGGCAGTTAGGCATGTGCCTGGGCTCTGTGGGCAGTGGTTTGGCTCTCCGCCAGACTCACAGATGGCCGAAGTCTCAGTCTCTTTTCTTTCTCTGGCTATCTTGTTCCGCTCACTCACAAGCTCCCTCTCTTTCTTTCTCTTTCTCCTCTACCCCCACCCCCCCTTCCCTCCTCCCCTCGCAGATGAAGACATTTCCTCTTGTAAACAGAGGACGAAAGAGTAGGGTTGAAGACGCGGCCGACTCTCAGATGAATGTGTCACTCTGTGGTCGTGGAATGTTTATAATGGGTGTAAATATGATGTTGAAGAGGCGTCGAAAACAGCAACGGCATTAAAGAAATGGGCTCATTTGTCTGTTACAAGGGCCCTTTTGTTTTTACTACAATGCATTTTGACTAATTCTTAAAAGTTTCTTGGAAGATGATTTCAATTTGCTTGTTTATAGCGATGCATGCTGGCGCCCTCTGGCTTCTCTGGAGTGAGGGGTTAACACAGGACTGAGATAGATTAGATTGGTGCAGTTGGGAAGGACCAGGAGTGCAAGCCAAGGAGTCGGACACAGCCTCGTGTGGTTCTTATTCAAACAACGAAACACTCATGTATTATCACATATACTTAGTTTGTCATCAAACATCTGAAAGATATGGCACATGGCGAGACAGAGAGCAAGTTTCTATGCCGTGATGCTGGCTGTCAGTATTTGCCACTAGCAACACGTTCACAAACTCACATGGCTCTGACGAGGCTGTGTAATTGACAGCTTTTTAAAAAAGAAAAACATCCAGCAGGATGCAAAAATCAATAAACAGATGCATGGTATTGATGGAGCCTGAGCAGTCACATGGCTTTTGGCGATAATGGGAGGAAAGCAGCTGTAGACGGGAACACTGAGCTGCTGTCAGCTCAGTTTATCATATCACAGTCACAGATATCATCAAGACTTCGTTGGCCACCGACCCCTAGATCGACTCCTCATTCTAAGATGTTCAGGGACAGGAAATGATGATAGGCCTGTGCGTAAGGATGGGAGATAGCGCTGCTTGTTTCATCCACACTATGGATGTTTCTGTGCACGATAAGGAAGAATACAACTACGGTTCTTCTGTCTCAGGGAGTTACTCTGTTGATTTTAACTGAAGCGATAAGGTTTTTTTCTGCGCAGTGCCATCGGATTGACGTAGTTTCAGGATGTGGTAAGAATGTTGAAGGAGCCGCTCAGCCTCTGAGCCTGGTGTTTCACAACCTTTCACAAAAACTTTTAACTCTTTCACATCCACGGTTAGCTTTTCCTCTCGCCATGAATGAGCTGGGATGAATGGCACTGTTTGTTATCAAGCGAGGATGTGTATTATTTAGTAAATAAACGAACCTTACACCCTGTCTTCATTTAAACATACACACACTCCCTGTTTCTCTGTATGGGGCCTCTCTTATCACATGACCATTCTGTTTTTGTGCTGCAGTGTTGAGTGCAATCGGCCGTGAGAATGTGGTTCCACACGTCAACACACTAACGGACACAATGTCAGGGGCCAACCGCTCCGACTGAATATTAATCATGTTTACTGTAGTCCTGTAGACAAATGAGACGAGCCAATGCACAAGGGGAGAATTTATTTACCATTTTACTAGTTTTAAATGCTAAATAGTTGTCCACAGGCACACTGGTTGGTGACTTGGGTTTTGTTTGCTCTCCTCAGAAGGTTAAGACTTCCAAGTAGGGGGGTTGGGGGGCATTAAGCCGGCCCAGAGAAGCAATTAGAGCCTGGGGATGATGTTTAAAAATGAATGAAATTCCTGCGCAGGGTAGACAGCCTGTGAGAATATGAAGCAAACCGTCCCTTCCCCCACTCTTTAACTCTACTTGTTTCATAGCGCAGCGCTAAAAGCACATTTATGCAAGGCCCCTTTAAAGCGCTCTGTGTAAAGAAGGTTTAAATCATTTTTAGACGCTTCACCTGCCAGTAAAAAATAACAAAACAAAACAAAACATTTGTTGCAGATATATCACTGCTTGACAAGCAGGATGCTTTTGTTCTTTAGCAACAACACTGCCCCTGTCAGTCGCCGGCTACGGCATCAGGCCAATGCACGCCGGGCCTCCCCTCAAACCAGCAGCCCTGGCTCTCCAAACCTCACTGCAGCTGGAGTATGTCAGAGTGGACAGTGTTCCCATAAAACACTCACACAACAGGTAGACTCCATCTAGGGCTTTTGTGTATGCAAAGGCTGGTGCACGCTCGCACGCACACACACATACACACACTCTTGCTCAGTCCAAACCTGTACAAGTTTATGGCCTAGCACTCAGTTACTGGAATGTGCCGTCCCACACAGCCGAGCGCTGCAAGAGGTCGTAACTCAGAAGGAAGCTTTCAGTTTATGAAGCTGTGCTGAGTCCAGCTGCTTTTATCTCGGGAATTTACATGTGTTTGTAGTGTGAGGGTGTGCAGACTGTTTTGTTTTTAATGTCAGTTTATGGGAATACTGCTGGCTATGGCATGGCTCCTGCTGACCTGATAAATGCATGACAGGCTCATCCACAGCTAAAACCCAAACTTTAATGCAAAATTACTTAGAGACAGCAGGTTTTAATGTCTGTGTTTGAAACAAAAAAGGGTGGGAATACTGCACCGTGCACTGGACCGTTGAATACCTTTCAAAGGGCGTCAGACTACAATATCAGCTCAATCACAATGCAATGATGACAGGAGAGCATGTTTGAAAAGGACACTGGGCTGTTTTGAATTGGAGTTCATGGGACTCAGCCAGTGACTTAAGATTTAAACACACACGCACACCCAATGCATAAGTATGTTTGTTTTGAGCAAACGTCACCATGACAATAAGGCAGCACCTAATGG
>JAPZDX010000013.1:10594956-10605584 GCA_029783625.1 Naso annulatus | reverse complement strand
AACACTGTCCCAGTCACTGTCACATGCGATGCATGCATGCCATGTGGTGACATTTAAATGGCTTCACACTTAAAAACACTGTACAATGGTGACACCTGCTGTCTGTTGTGTGATGTAAACACAGTACAGTGTTTTTAATGCAACTTCTCCCAACTTCCACCACCACCGCCGCCATCCCCCTTTTGTACAATACAGGACTTGTATTGTGAGAAAACATTTAAGTGGTTTTATGTAACAGTTCTTTCTAGACTGGAACCTGTGAAGTGTAAACACGGGGTCGGCGCATGTGTATTTATATTGGTTATGTAATATTTTACCATTGCACATGCTCACCCCTTTTAAAAGCTCTCGCTCTATTCTGATACCACAAAGAGTGTGTCAGCTTTTAGCGCTGAGCAGATAACGATTGCCCTTGTCCTTGCAGGCCGTGCGCTACCTGGCAGAATGTCGAGCCAACAGGGAGAAGATGAAGGGCGAGCTGGGCATGATGCTGAGTTTGCAGAATGTCGTGCAGAAGCAAGTCCCTGTCATCACCACATCTCTCTCTCTCTTGCACACACACATGCTCACTGTGCACTTTCTTTCCGTAAAACCTTTAACCTAGGATTTCTTTTGTTTTGCACGGACAATGCGTGCCAGTCTGCAGATTTTCCAGGCAGCGTGATGTCATCCCATTTGCCATGTCAGGATGAATGTGATTAAAGCTGAATTAGAGTAGGGTGGTAAACTGGTAAATTGCTGTTTCTGCATGTCAGATTCTAATGCATCTTGCCACTTCTCTATAATTTCTTGATGAGTCTACTTGCGTGTTTTTACTGATGTAAGCTTATATTTGCTCTTGTTTTGTTGTGGAGTTAGCAGGTTATTTCGCAGAGGCGGCTCATTTTGCATACATGGTGTATTTTTAACATATTGTTTCATATTGCTTGTTTTTTTATTCTTGTATCATTTGTGAACCTTTTTAGAAGCATTATACGCATTTTATTCTATAATTTTTTTTTAAAAAGAGCATGATGAACTCACTCTGATCACCCAGACAGGGTCGTAGGCAGGTCTGATTTCAGGAGGTGTTGTGCTTTACATGGCAGGTCTTAACATTACTCAAGGGTCTGTGGCAGTTTTGCTAAGTGACTGCTGTTCATCATTAGCACCCTGATAGGAACAGAAATGTGCTCAAGTGGCCGGCTGCAGCTTGTATGATTTCATCCCCTCTCTCCCTTTGGCAAAGCTCTTGCTTCCCCTAAAGTAAGTCAGTCACTTCAGCATTACAGCTCGTCAGGGATGGATCAAGTGGAGCCCTGCAGTCACAGCAGCAGCCTCCCCGCTCGCAGTCCAGTCGATGTGACTTTGAGTGGAGGTCGATCATAGCTGGACAGAGTGGGAACATGTGGCTGAGGGGGGAAGCATTTAATGTAGATTGGCCAAACGGGTGTGAATATTATTTTTGTTCCTTCGCCACTTAAAGATCAAAAGTTCAATACCAAGTTATCTCTTCATTAAACAAACAAGGTTGAAATAGATAAATGCATCAATTTTACAGAGTGTGTGGTTTGCTAAAAGGCTGACAGGCTTCCATAGAGCCGGAGCAGGAATATGTTGTGAAGCGCTGAGGAGCGCCACGCTCCCAGAGGGCTGCCACGCCAGACAGCTGATGTCATATGTGGTTGCTATAGATGGAGTGACGACTTGGTGACATATAAAGCAGTACAGCCTGCGGGGGTTTCTCTGGATCCCTCATACGATATCAGCAACTGCAACTGACCTCATGTGGCTTCTACAAGGAAAACTGCAGCCCACCAAAATATTTTGCTCTGCTGTGGATTTTCTCGCTAAAAGGGCTGTAAAAACACGACAGAAGTGCAGAATAGGCAATGAGTTTCGGTGATGCGTGGTAAATTGTAGCACTGTCTTTCGCTAGACTAAATGGTCGTACACAATGTGTTAGGGTAAAGAGGCTCAATTCGACAAAATTTGTAATTTTTTTGAAAGATTGGTGATGATATGGCTGTCACCATGGACCTCTGTGCCAGCAGCTGAGTTTTAAGCCACATCCATTGAAGCTTACAAAATGATAGCTTAATGAATTTGTGTCAGCTTTAGTCTGGATTTTTGTGTATTTCTGTCTTGCCTCTGAACATAAATGTCCCGGCGCAGTCATGTTGCCATTTAAAGGTGTCCTGTGTCAATCATATCTCCATTAATCTGCATAGCACCTTTATTTTTGTGCACACAAGTGCTTGCAAACACACTAAGTCAAGTCAACAGATAATTTTAACTCTATTTGATTGAGTAACACTGACTGTTTGTGTGCACTTAAACCACATTTGGCAAATTTAGCAGCAAACAAGTGATTCATTTTTTTCTTTCATGACTGGTTCCCTTTCTAACCCCCTTTTTATTTCTTTCACGATAGGAGTACATCGCCGGGGGAGACCAAACTGCTAGCTTCTGAGATTTATGAGATTTTGCAGTCAGCTGGTAAAGAAGAGGCCGAGCAGGCCGAGGCAGCAGCTGCCTCCTGCAAGCGTAAAGCCCACTTCTTCCTTGGCTCCAGCAATAAGAGGGCCAAGACTGTGGTGCTGCACATCGATGGACTAGATGACCCTGTAAGTGTTCACAGAGCGCATCCAGGACTCAACACGATGTACTGGAGCGCATCTATCATGCTCAGACACACCAAACCTCTGTTGATGCACAAAAATCTCATTTTGGGGCATCGTCCTTGCTGCTGTCTTTATCACGGGGTTGTCAGTGCAGCTTAGCGGCGTCTGTCTGGCACAGGATAGGAGGGTGGAGGGGTCAGGTTGTAAATGTCAGCCATTGAACAGCAGGACGTTGAGATTGAACCCGAATGCTGCACTGCAGGAAGCTTGCACCTAGCCAGATTACATTACAGCAGACAGACGGCCTCTGGTGGGCTGCATCGCTATGACAACAGCAGAAACACACAACACCGAGGCAGCTGGAGACTGTAGTCTTGTAATCTGGGTTTTTTTTTTTATGTTTCTGATATGTTTTTATTCCCACATTTAACTTTATTCATTTGTAGCTGTTTCTTCATATCCACATTTCTGATTTTTTTTTTTAATCTGTTTCCTATCTGTCAGACTCGAAGGAGCCTTTGCGAGGAGGCGTTGCTAAAGATTCGAGGGGTCATCAGCTTCACCTTCCAGATGGCCGTCAAGAGATGTGTTGTCAGGATCCGCTCTGACCTTAAAGCTGAGGTGAGTGTCTCTGCGGACACAGGAAATCATCCAGGAACTTAACAATACAAAATATTTTCATCAGTGTCTGAATACCAGTGACTGCCAACTGAGGAGTCTCTCCAGTTTCAAGTTATGAAATAAACTCAGCTGTATCAGTATCTGTCCTGATCGAGGCTGGTAAACGTCATCTTACACTGTTTATTTCTGCTCTGTTGCTTTATTATGATAGTATCAGTGTGGAAATCTGTTTTCTTGAGACATTGCAAAAGTTTTTTAGAGCAACATGTTACTTTGTTTTTGGTATTTTAAACAGGCAAATAACTGTCATGTTTAATCAGGAATAAGGGCATTTGGATGATAATGTACTCTTATCAAATCATACATACAGTATATTCAGTTTGTTGTAATACAAGAACATAACTTTGATATTGGTTGTTGTACCGGAAGCCAAAATTGCCTGATGCAGATAAGTGGACTGTAGCATTGCAGCATCGCCGTGGCTCAATTTCATTACTAACATTTAATTTACCACCAATTTTGGTTTTTGAAATGTAAATGGTAACATATGATTTTTTTTTTTTTTTCTTCTCACAGGCACTGGGCACAGCAATCAACTCCACCAAAGTCATGAAGGCTCAGCAGGTGGTGAAGACAGATGATGGAGGAGAGGTCAGACCCAGATATGAGACGTGTTAGATCTCTTCTGTTTGAACTGCTGTGTGTAAACTAATTTATTTCACCTGCGCGTCAGCTGATAGATCTCTCTTCTCACTCGTGCGTATTTCTGCACAGCGAGTTTTGACGCCCTTGCCTGTGGCTGAGACTTATTCACACTGACATGATTAGCTAGTCACATCTCTGCCTCAGCCTGGAGGCTACTTCCTTTTCGCCAAACACATGATCAGCCCCACTTGCACCATTTACAACATTGTGTAGCCAATTTGGAGCTCATACTCAAACTGCATAGTGAAGGTTTAAACTGTTGAAAATTCCGAAGAGCTTGTTTTCCAGGATTCCGCAAAGAAATTTTAAGAATTGTTCCTCAAAGACTTGAAAGTAAACAAAGGTTACATTGATAGTCGTATACAGTGTTGCCAGCAGGGGGCAGACATGACTCAGTCATGTAATCTGACTCCTGGAATGAATTAGCTGTTAAGAAAAATTTACACTTTTTGAAAATAAAAGCACAAATGAAGCTGTTGATATTTTCTTTGCTCCTTTTTTTTATACGAATCTTTCTCCTCTGTTATTTGCCCAGCTGATGGTGCCATTCCAGGAGGACTCCGCGGTGCTGGTTGAGGAGAACACAGACATCCCAGACTACCTGCCTGAGGATGAGAGTCCATCCCAGGAGCAGGACAAGGCCGTCACGCGCGTCGGCTCCATCACGGACGGCATGGGCTGGCTCAGCACGGCCGCCAACTTCCTGACGCGCTCCTTTTATTGGTGACCACTTCCTGTGTTTCCCTCTCTGCTCCCTGTTTTCTCTTAAGTACCATCCAGCTGCAGCCTTAGCGTCCCTCAGCCGTGTCGCGGACAAAGCGCTGCCTCACGACTCTACACTAATCTAGATTTCCCCTCTGCAGAGCACACACACACACATCCCCGGCTACATGTGTGCAACAAGTGCTGAACTGCCAAGTGGAACCTGCAATAACTTTAACTTGTGTATATATTGAGCTACAAATCCCACTACTGGCTGTGTGCGCACAACTATATACAAGCTGCATATGTATCTCACAAGGCGTAGCCAGAGGACTGAAATCAACTGAAACCAAATAACATTCTGGAAATGTGTATTCCTGCATTGATGGATTGACATTTGGAAGGCATATGTTATTATTCCGAGGCTGATTCTGAATTTGTAGAAAATTGGGAGCGTCCTTTTTTTTGTGTGTGCATGATTTTTGTTTGCTTTCCTCCTGGTGTCTAATCTCAATCATGGTCATTTTACCATATATAATTATTTCATTCTTTAATGTCCTAATGAAGACGAATTTTTTTTTTTTGTCTTTACAGTTTTATTAGCATGCAGTGAGTCTTTTGTGCCAATCTTGCCCCACGCCTCGGTCTGTGATTGTTTGTGCCTTTTTGACATTTTACTTTTAACATAATTTTTCCACCATTCGTTTGAATGTCTTGAGAGCTCCGAGCATGTCAGATGTTACGTTTGTGCTTCCGGGGCGGCCTTTAGCAACTCCCGCAGCCTGGCCTCCCCCAGCGTTTAGCTCACAGAAGGACGTCGCTTCAGCAAAAATTTAGACACCAGCAAGAGGCTGCAGCCTTTTCAGCCGCTGGCTCACACACACACTAGACTGTTGCTCTGTATACTGAAAGACGTGATAGCAGCCTGGCTGACTATCATGTCACCTCTCTCTGCATTTAATTCTTGAGGTCACAAATCAGGACTTCTCAGTTGCAGGAAAAATTAGTTGTGAGCTCTGCAGTGGCGGCGGATTGGCTGACAGCTCCTTGTGTTATTTGCACAGACTTTAGGCTACCTCTGCGTTCAGCCCTCTATCTCACATCAGCATTATGGTCTTCTGTAGTTTTAGTAAAACCCTAAATCCGCGTGGAGACGAAACCTGTTAGCTGTTTGCTTGTCAAATACTTCTCGGTTTTACCTGGACTCCCACTGACATTATTTTGCAGTATTGTAGCTCCCACCTGTTCCGTTTGATTTTCAGTTTAGCCAGCAGTGTCCTTAAAGCAAAGATCATGTCACACACACGCACACACACACAGGACTCACCAATGCTGTCATCTGAGCAGTAGTGGTAAACTGTAACAAATGTGTGGTTATGTACATTTTGTAAATTGTGCCTGATTCCCGCAAATCTCAGACCTTACATGTGAAGGACATTTGTTTTTGTAATACTGACTTGCATTTTTAACGTCACAAAATAGGATGAGAGGTTGTAGCAGCTAATGCTAACACTCTTAGCACGTTTTCTCGTTTTCTTTAGCCCTTGCAATCCGTGACTTACACCAGGTTTTCTTATTCTCTCCTCTCTTCTCTGACTTGTGTGAGTGTCATTAGTAAATATTATGGACAATGCTGACAACTTATATTATTTTGGAGGTGCAGAGACGTCACTGCTGGTTGAGGACAAACAGATAGAGGAAAGGCACAGAATGACTTAAATAACCTGAACTGTTGGTGGCTCTTTTATTAAAAAGCAATAATATTTAGTGCATTAAGTGTAGTGATTATAGATCTCCATCATCCTTCCCAATAATGGTTTTGAATGAAAGGTATTAGTTAAAAGTTTCTTTCATCAGTATTAACATTTGTCCTTTATTTGGCCATTTTGCACAGAAGTAATCTCTTAAATTGCATCATGTCGTTTTGTTTTTAAATTTTGGTGTCTTAGCTCATTCTGCAGAGAAATACTTGAATATTTCTTAGAATTGTCCTCATGTGTTGATACGAGTGTAAATTTCCCTCATCTGTTTGATTAACCACATCTGTAAGGGTTGACAAAAACCTACCGACATGTAACTACATGTGTACAGACTTCATGTGTCTTTCATCAAATGTAATATAATGTAATGCAGATCTTAAAACTGTAGATTCCCGTACACTGCTAATGCAAATGATGATAAACTTAAAATCAACATTTGTCTGGTGCTCTTTTTTTTAAATTTGTAACTTAATTTGTTTGGCTGGTTGCACAATGTATGATAAGATGGTCTTGAAGTATCCTTTCCCCGTGTTCTCCTCTCACGATACACTGCATTTCATGTGCAGTGGTCTTACTTTGTCAAATGAAATCACTGATCGCTGAATCCTAACAGAGATATATAGAGGGGAGAGATTTGGTTTTCTTTACTGGTGCATGAGTGAGGCGCCCCAGGGCAATTCAGTGGCCTGCCCACCACCTCCCCCAGCCTCTGTGCTGGTAGGCAGGCAGGCCGAGGCAGCAGCCAGCCCCAGCTGGAGGCCCTGGAGCCACTGCTGCTGCTGCTGTTGCCGAGCCTCCAATGAAATGCTATGCCAGGCGGGAGGGGAGGCCTTCACTGCCCTGCTGTATCATCTGGATGGGAGGTGACTAGAGAGCACGTTTCATGACAGTTTTTAATCTGCTCGGGCCATTCAAAATGAAACCTTTACGCTGGGAAAACCTTTAAAAAAATCTTCCACATCAAAATTCTGCAATTTAAACACGTCGAAGTACCTTAGTAAACTACGTAACAACATGAGCAAACCATTTGTGTGTTAAGTAGGGTCTCTATTTAAAAAGAAGTTTAAAAAAGATTTTTAAAAAATGAAATTGTTCAGAGCTGCATGAACAAGAGCAATCCAATCTTTACGTTTGGTTAAACATCTTAAGTTTTTGGCACTATAATGTCACCTAAGGGCCCTTTTTAGTGGTAGTTCTGGAGCTTTTTAATCATATATATATGTTTTTCATTATCATTTGGAGATAGTCTAGTTGTTACAAGATCTTAGGTGCTCAAATTTACTTTTTATCTAAAGACTTAAAAGCCTAAAAGTTTCCTGTCTCAAACTTGTCTTCTGTAGACTCTGTGGTGCTCTGCATTATGAGGCCTCCAGCTGCGTGTATGTACAATAAATAATGTTACTAAATATAAAAATGGCTCTTGTGTGCATTTAGCATTACCACCAAATATAGATAAGGGTGTGGGCATATGATTCGCTGTAGAATTAGACTGAGGCCTTTGAGCTCAGACTTCTCACTTATCACCACTAGAGAGAGACTGTAAACCTGACAAGGGAGGCAAGCTGTGGGGTCCGCAGTATAATCCGAAAACCTCATAGAAACACTTGTTTTTATTTAGATGACCTAAGATTCCTAATGGCACGCAGAGCCCTGCTGAAGCTGCATTTCCATCTGGTCAGTTTGAGAGCTAGCATCAGCGTTTAACATGCTTTGCTCACCTCATATCTGCCTGCTAATGCCACCATAAGGTTGTTTTTAACAGTTAATACAGTGTGCAGCTTTCTCCACAATGCCTGCGCACTAATGTTAAAGGTAATTTTCAGCTTTAAAGGCTTTTCCTCAAGGGCTCATATGCTGCCTTATAATGATATTACTCCCCTCAGAAGTTTGCTTGCACATCAGGGGACATCCTCCAGAGAGCATAACAGGGGCTCTGGCCTCTCATTTTCAAATTATAGCCACAGATAATTTCACTCTCACTCCTCCTTTGAGTTCTGTGGATAAGCCACTCGGCCATTTCATTGCCCCTCCATCAGATAAAACACGTCTTGTGTGCAGCCCTCCGCCCCCACAGCCATATCAGCCCAGTTGCATTCACGTGCATAAATGTGTTGTCGGTATCACCCTCCCACCTGTGTGTATTTGCATGGTTAATCTGCATGCGGGAGGAGAGGGGCCTGATGGAGGGGGAGATAGGTGCGTCTCATGGCCCCACGGGCTCTTGAGGAATTTTATTGGAGGTTTAGCTCCCAGTCAATGGGATCAGCCGTAAATCCCGCTCAGAGTGTGGCAGGAAATGATGTGACTCCGGCAATTTATGTCAAATAACTTTTGAGGATGTGTGAGTGCGGCGATCAGCGCTACCGGGCGGCGATAACTCTTCGGCAGGGGGGCCCCGGTGAAGATTTAATTGAGACATTTTTCTTTATCCGGAGCGAAGCGCCAGAGCCGTGTTGTTGTGTAACGAGATGTAATGTCTCTCTTTATACGGGGGTCAACATCCGGGATGAGGGAAGGTCACGGACTGACTGTTTGAGCGTCCAATTTGCTCATGTAATACCCGCTCCGCAGGGAGCTGGGCAAAGACGCAAAGTATTAAGTTACACAGTCCACACATCACAGACAGACATGAGGGACTATAATGCGTCCTCATGATTTTATATGTGACGCTGTGAGAGAACCAAAATGTTAAGTGATGTGGTTACTGAGTCTTTTGTCCCTGAGGAGTGAGATAAACTGTTTAAGCTTCCATTCTTTTCAATAATGACCCATTTGTAAAAGCTCATGTTGATCATCATTTCAGGAATATTAATTTTAGAATTTTTTTAAATTCACTTCAAGCATTAACTCATATGCTTCAAGTAAGCTGGATTCAAGTTGGGCTACATTAAACTTCATGTCTTTGCTCAACTTCTCTCAACAGTTGTTTGCCTGTTCCCATAGAAATTTGGAGGTCAAACATTTAGAAAATAAACAAAAAATTGTCACATAAATACACTTTCACGTAACTGGAATTCAGCTCTCTTGATCAAATATCAATTATAGCAACCGTGAAATAACATAATCACATAAAGTCATGGTGACTCTATCATTTATTTGTGAGCAACAGGAATTCATGATACATCTTTCTTTAATTTATGCATTCATTCATCATGAGTCGTGCATGAGTTAAGCATTACTAAGTGCAGGATTAGTATTGTTAGAATAAAGTGTTGCCTTAGTATATGGCAATAATAAATAGTCACCCCAAAGTTGTCCTAACTAATGTATAAGGCATTATAAGATTTATTAATCAATAGAGTTATTACCACCTACAGCCGAGTGCCTGACATAAGAAAATACAGTAACAGGTTGTAAGCATTTTCCATTAGAAGTGTTTTAAATTTCAGTAAAAAGTTCTCAAATATAGTTGCAGCTTTCCAGGACGACAATATTAACAGTAGGCTGTTTAACTTGTAGTAGATAATTATTACTGATGTAGGCCAAATGAACAGTAAAGCACTGTATAATGTTTTTTTTTTTTGTTTGTTTTTTTTGGTAAAATTGCAAAAAAGAACCACACTTCATAATCTGTTCATATTTCTTGTAGCTATTAAATATCAATCTACAGTAATGAGAGAAATCTTCAGATTCTTTGTCATCTAAGAATAAGAAATGTGTGAGCGATGTGTAACAACAGGTAAAGCCTAAGTGAAACCATCATGGAGTAAAATGGTTCCTGACAGTGTTGAAGTATTATTCATTACAGTATTTGATCATTGTCAATAATGCGGTATTGTAACTGGTCATCAAGTAGTTTGGCCTGCTGTAGAAAAAAAAAAAAAGGTAGAAACACATTATAGGTTTAATGTTTGAACTTTGAATCTACAAAATAACTGCAAATTTATAGAGTACAATATTTTAATTTTAAATGTAATAGCAGTGTAAAGCAGAATACAGTAGCCTATTGACTCAACAAAACCTACTTAAATGTACTTGTTATTTTTCCATTATTGTTAATCTGTAGTTGTGGCAGTTGGTGTCAAATAGCCGAGCTAAAAGCATGTTTAAGTGCTTTTTTTCTTCAAAACACAAGGTGATGTCACCTGAATTAAAACCTTCTATTAAGCTTGACTGCACTGTCGAATCATCTAACTTTTTACAAATAAATGTTCTACTTTTTTATTTATTTATAATAATATAAAATAATGTAATTTGATGCATGTGTCTGTTATTGTGCAGACTATGGCTTCCCCCT
>JAPZDX010000013.1:10456955-10469795 GCA_029783625.1 Naso annulatus | reverse complement strand
TTTTGTTCTAATCTGCTAATATGTTGTAGCCTCTTTAAAACTGTTAAATGTTCCAGGATTCCTGACTTTAAATTCAAAACAAAGCCACAAAAAACAAGCAAATGGAATGCACAAATATGTTTGGAGCTTTTTGCTTCATCTGACCATCATCACTTGCCATCCAAAAAGGTGTTAGTGCTTTATTGACTGGCGCGGTGGTCCTGCTGTGCCATTGCTCTCAGCCTCCAGGATTAAAGAGACACTGCACTCTAGACATGACTCACTCATTGAATTCCCTCACTCACACGGCCTCACTGCAGCCCCGATCCACCAGAGACGTTACGTAAGTTGCAGGCAACTTCACTCACTCAATCTATTAGAGGAGAAAATGAAATGAACAGCATTTTTAATCACTGTCAGTTTTCCTTGGCCCTCACCACAGACCGACGCTTTTACACTTATTGTGTTATTTGAGGATTAAATGTTATCCACGATCTCTGCCTGTGAATCCCTCAAAGCACACAGTTCTCTTACAGAGATAATAGGGAAGCACCGTTAGCGACAGGGCACACAGTTCAAGAATGGTGCTGCCAGGCCTGCTGCCAATTACCCCGGGAACAAGAGCAGGAAAGTAAACATACAAACACTTACCGCATTCATGCATTGTCTGCACACTCGCACAAGCGTGCACACACCTTCTTTCTCTTCCCACTTCTTTCTTCCTTCCTTTCTTTCGTGCTTTCTCTTAGGTCTTTAGCACAAAGAGCCAATTGACTCCCCCAAGTCCCATTAAGTCTGCAGCCTATTTGTAAACATCAGAGGCTTTAAGTTGGATGCCCAAGAGCCACAAACAATGTGACGCCCTGAACTTGTCAATTCTGAATGGAAAACTCTTGACTGCAACTCGCACATTAGAGTAGCATATGTGTGTGTCATTTGCTAGACACACTTTTATTTTCACATCCGCAGAACAGCTGTGTTTTTTAAGACTGTTGCTAATACATGCAAAATAGTATGTCTGAGTTAAAGAATATCCCTTAATGGACCATGCCTGTCTATTTTTTTTACTTTTCTCCATTAGCAGAGATCACCCCATCTTCTACAGATGTCACTGTTAAAATCTGATCATGTGATTACTTTAATAGATCTAAGACTGCATTTTTAAACGTCATTCACTGCCATTCATGTTGAAACAGGATATAGATATAGAAACACTAACGGACATGTGAAACATTTGCTAGCTATAAGTAATTCACCCTTCTAAAGAGAACACCTGTGTTTATTTGGTCAAAAATTGCTGTATTAGTCGCATCCAAACTACATGCTAGAGGCAGTTTTCTGGGCTCACTTGTTTTTTGTCCGGGGGACTCCTGCTGGCCTTGGGGGAGATAGCCACCAATATAAGGCCTTTTCATATTAGGATTCCACAATAAAGGTGTGATGAAGTCCCGCGATCATCACACCTTTGGATTTTTTTATTGATCCTGCGATGGGGTAAAATTCGGGGGGATTTTTATATTGATCTCAGCATTCTGTCAACACACGTCACACGCTGTTCTGCGATGGCGCTCTGGTCGTTTTATACTGATCGCATCTCATCTCTGTAACACCTCCGTTACTTCCTCCCAAGGCAATACAGAGGTGGGATCATTTCGCCCCCCTATCCCGCGACAGGGATGTTTATATTGAAGGCGAGACGTTACAGGGGCGAAAATATGGCGGAATGTAACGGCAATATAAAAAGGCCTATGAAGTTTAGTAGCAGGCTGACACCTGGCTCGTAACAAGCGTGTTTCATGCAAGGGACATTGCTGCGTCCTGTTGGCTATATAATCTCTGACTGGAATGTATAACAAGGAAGTGGTACCGACAAAGAGAGATAACGAGAAATTGCTCGGCTAAACAACAACTCGACAATCAATGTGATGAAGATGTGGGTTAAGTTGGAAATGCCTCATTTATTGCACAACTGCGGAGCTGTAACGATACAAGCCAGAATATACAGAGGAAGAAATGGTCGTAAGACGGCCGGGCAGAGTGATAGAGACAGAGGGGAGCTATCGAGATGAAAGTTATTAAGCCTGGGAAAATAGTTCCCTACAAGAACAGTACTTTCTGTAGTGTGTGGTGAATATTGACAAAATGTAAACGAACAGGATATCTTCATAAATAAAGGGATTTTGGGATTTATGTGACGTATGTGGCGAATGTTGACAAAGGACAATGACATGTAGTAACACTGGTATGGTCCTTTAAAAAAGTCTTCAGGTGTTCATTAATGTATGCTGGAGATTTACATTTTAAAAGAAACATTTTCAAGATGTATTAATATGAAATTAATCCCCTCTGCACCGTTTTGGACAGTTAAAAAAAGCAGCAGTAGTCGTCGTGTGCTCTTGCTCTTGCTCTGGTCATGTTTTTTGGGTGTATTTTCATGATAATGTTGTAGTTGTCGGAGCAGCTCGAGCTCACATCCACAGAGACAATGCGCTCTCGTCTCTCCCATGGTTAATTGCTGTTCATGTTACTCCAACTGAGACACCCCCTCCCCTATATCAGCCCTCAGCCAATTTACATCTTATTATGTCTATCTGTTCAGAGACCTAGTATCTCAAATAGAGAGAAAATTACTCTCCATTTCTGGGGGAAATAGTGGCTCGTTCTAGTCACCCCAACATTGATGCATTCTGTCACTGTGTCAGAGGTGCTCATGAAGACATTGTATAAATTCTGGCCATGCAGTATGGACATTGTTCCATATTCTCACGTTATTAAAATGTCATTAAATGCACAAATAAATGGCTAGTTTGCAATATAAGTGAGTGATGGAAGGGGATTTCAGAACCCACAAACCTACACACTGTTTTGTCACTTTCACTGACTCTAGCGTATTTGAGTTGTGCTTGTATGTGTAAGGAAATGATACTGAGATTAAGGTGAAGTTGTTCATTTTAATTTCTCTCATCATATTTAAAGTAAATGTTCTCAGAAGCCACATTTTCTAATCATTTTTATTGTTGCCACATCATCCTGCATCTGCATTTAAATTGTGTTGGAAAATTAACGTGAACATGAGTCACAAACATTTAAAAATGATCATCCTTGCACAGCACGTGTGAGATAAATGTACACACCAATGTTTCCATAAATTTATAACTGTTGTTTAATGAATTAGGGGTCTTGTAATTCATTAAATTATTTCAGGTTGCATCCTGAATGATGCATACGCCTGCTGTATGAGTGCTGTATGAATAAACTTGACTGAGAGAGGAAAAATCCTCTGATAGGACAATTATTTTTGTCATAAGCAGCCTGCATGTGGGTGGACAGGCTTGCTGCTAGCGTTCGATCCTCCGTCCTGCGAGGCCTAAGAAATAATGCAATGCAGTGAGGGGTGGGGGTCTTTGATGAATGACAGAAAGCACTGTTTAAGCGGCATCCCAAAGTTGAAGGCTGTTTCTGTTTTATTCTCTAATTTTAGCCAATGATCCATTCTGTTATAATTCAATTTCCGTCAAACTCCTGCGTGCACATGACTGACAGTGACATCCCAATCAGTGCTGCTGACATTATTCCAGATGAATGGCATAAAAACGAAGAAGAGGTGCTGAAGATGCTGTAATTGTTTCTGACAACGTGATCAACTCAAACATTAGAATATAAGCACAAAAAGGGGATGCAGATAGAAACATATGGCCTGCAAAACACAAGCAAAGAATTTTCACATTTCAAATTACTCAAGTTTTCCGATGGCTTCAAGTGTCATTAATTGTGATCTGTTAATCTTGTTTGTTTGTTAATGCACATATGTAAACTGCACTCATGAACAGTTTTGTACATGTATGTATTCTTTGTATTCAAGAACAGGCGACCTATTATTCAGGTTTCTGTGCAAATACCATCTGTAAAAAAAAAAGTGCTGTAGCTTTATGGACATATAGGCGCCCATTTGATTGTGCATGCATTTGCTCCGTCTCTCTCTCTCTCTCATCTGCATGTTCACACACAGTGATGCTGAGATGGTATCCTCTGATTCAGCAAATCAAAGGCCTCTCCTCCTGTCCATATTATCAATGCTGCTGGAGGGCCGTGGAGGATGCCGGGGCACACGGCAGGGTGGGGGTGGGAAGAGCTGGCAGATCTGTGGGGGGCAGGGCAGGCAGGGCTGGAGCTGCAGATTATTCTGGAAATTGCCAGCTGCAGTGTCTGCAATCAGGATCAAACCGGTTCCGGGTGGGGGAGGAGGAAGTCACTGTCGATTTTTGTCAAGCCAGCCTGTGCCTGTGTGTCTCCCGGCTGAGTGGGATGACATTCGTGAGGGCGACGGTGGAAATGTCCCACCACCTCATCCTCTCCTTAATAATTCATCCGCCTGCCTGGGCTCTCTGCAGGTCTGTGGCTGTGGCCGTGCCGCCCGCCTTTTAATGGAGCCGGCGATTACCAACGCCGACATCTTAACATTTAAATAATACACAGACACCGGGCCGGAGCAAAATCAATAGCACATGGAGAGACCGTAATGAAGAGCCCGGCACATCCAGCAGCCATCTTGCCTAATACAGGATATACAGTGCATGTGGATGCAAAAACACATCCAACGCTCTGCACGCCACCTCCCCCACTTTATTCCCAATGATACTATAGGATCTTCTTTTTCTTTTTTTCCCCCTCCTTCTCATCCTCTCCTTCTCCCTGTGTTGCCTCTTTTACACTCCTCTCCTCCTTGTTTCTTCCACTCCCTCTATCTCTACCTCTCCCGCTCCCTGAGGATTGCAGGGCTCCTGAGGCGAGCAGCAGAGCTCTGGGACAGACCCTGATTAAAACTGCCTGTTAATGACAAAGGCCCCAACGCTGCAGCCCACGCTCTAATCCTAATCTGTATGCATCCACAGCAGCACATATTTCCTCTGACACCAGACAAACGGAAACACAGAGGCAGCCATTTTGGAACAGCTGCATGGAGCTTCGTGTAATGGAGGAGCTCTATCCAGGACACCAACAGGGGACAAAACCGCTGTGACAAATCCACTTGTACTTGTCTGTGACCACATTATGCTCTCCTCTTCCCTGCAGGTCCACGTGTGCCAAATTTGTTGCTGCATGAAGGGAAAGGAAAAAGTGCACATCATCGCAAGGAGCATGATGAGACCCTGCAGCTTGCAGCTAAAAAACAAAATCACCTTTCAGTTGTTTCAACACGACACTCGACTTAAGCATAAGCCGCCGTTTCATTTGCACCCATTTTAAATAACACACAGGGGAAGCATGAGAGCAGAGAGAAGCAACCCGTTCACCTGAAAGCGAGACTGATGGGCTAACAATACATGGGGAAGGTTAGCAGTTTATTTTAGCAGCGAGAAGGGGGGTGTCTGCATGTCTCCAGTGATGCGGGGGTGATTTCTTTCGGCAGGCCTGCGAGTGCCCCGAGGCGAGAGGGATAAGGGCCGTAGAGGAGTGGGGAAGAGAAAGAATCTGGCCTGGAGAGACTTTGCAACATGAGTGCACTGGAGCCATTAAAAATATAACAAGAGATGAGTGTAACGGTGTATATTTAGCTGCGGAGAAAGAGCCCGCTACGCTGGGTTGTGTGTTACACCAGTCGTTCATATCTCTTGGTCACCGCAGGAGCTCGAATCAAAGCAGACAAACGGTGAAGGATGAAAAACAGCGGAGAAACAAACTGAGGTGTTTATCAGTTGCTGTTGTTGCTGCCGGTGTGTAAAAGAAGCACACCACTTCTGTGCAGCAACCACTTTCACAGCGATAAGAAACAATGGAGTTTTAAAATGAACAAGGGGATTGCTTCAGTGCTTAGAATTATGGATGCTGGGAAAGGATCTTGGGTGTGGGAAAGAGGAGAGAGGATTATGAATTTCAGCAAATCAGAGAAAAGCATGTGGAGAAATCTCAGCGTCGCTTTATGTTTTCTCTCTCTCCATTCTTCCCTCCTTTTTCACTCTTTAATTCTCTCTCCCTCTCTCCTTTGTCTCAATCTTGAGCTCCTCCGCTGTCTTTGATATCGTGGATTATACATGAGTTTTTCTATGTTGACATCTGCCTACGATTCGGCTGTCCACTGCGCCCATTTTTTATTCTTCAAACTGCTCGAGGAGATTTTTCTTTCCGGGACATTATCATTGCAGGGCTGCAGTTTATTCAAACCTTTTCATTCTCATTTTATTAATAAAAAAAAAATAATGGATCAGTTTTAGACAGAGGAAGTAAGACTGCTTCATTCCCTCTTGTATCACTGGCCTTGATTGAGTGACTTTTCAATCAGAAAAAATACAGTGTAGCTAAACCTCAGTTTGACTTTTATGCCCTTCAAACACTAAAAGCTTTATTAAATCTGGCATATTTATAACCAAACAGATAAGAGTAATTATCCAAAGAAGAAGTCTGATATATATCAAATAATAACTTTCGAAGATCAATACAACCCTTTTATCTGTTGGTTAGCTTAGCTGAGGGTTAGCTTAGCAAAGCATTGGACTGGAGGAAATAATAAGCTGATTCTGTCTAAAGGTTAAAAAAAAAAAGAAAATCTGCCTACCAGCAAGTGTAAAGCTCTGAAATCACCAAATTATATCCCATTTAATTCATACTTGTAAAACTATGGTTACGGAGTGATGATTAGCCTCAGGAAGCTCCTGTTCCCAGTCAAAAAAAGGGCCACATTTTAATGCTACTGTAACTTTCCGTACAGAATAAATAAACAAGATATAATGTGTTAATTAGTGAACTTTAAAGGTGTTGGAAGGCTTTTTTTTTTACCTTTGGACAAAGCTAAGCCAGCTGTTTTTCCCAGTTTCCAGTATTTATGCTAACAAACAGATATGAGAACTGTATCAATCTTTTAATTTCAGTCTTGGCATGAAGGTGAATAGACACATTTCCCGAAATGTCAAACTAATGAATTGAAATGGTAATTATGTCTCCTCTTGACTGGATTGCCCTTATTTTAAATCTATTTCAGAACAACAAATATTTTTCTTTGCCTGACCTTCATGGGTATTTAATTGGAAAAGAAATCAGCCCACTGCTTACAGTACAATCATGCCATCAACCAGGATACAGAAGTCCATCATACTCACAGGCATTCTCATTCTGTCCACTGATGAATAGGAGATGGTGCTTGTAATTACAGGGTGCTTTGCGGACTGTGATTGCAGCGCGCTGAGGGTCAGCGAGAGCAAGGTTCAAGCTTCTTGATATTTCCCAGAGAAATAAATATAACCAAGACGTGTGTCCGAGTTCCCGCGGATCACAAAACCGAGGTCCCCTCTGCGACGCCACCTTTGGCCTCAGAGAGTCGAGGAAATGATTTAGTGATCTGAGGAAGCACTGGGGTGCCAGAAACAAAATGACAATCATGAAGAAATTAAAGGGTAGAGCTTCCTTTAATCCATGCCGTCGGCAGCCTCTGTACGACTGAGTGTTTGGTGAACTGGGCAGACTGGTTTGGAGCTGAAAGGCGTGGAGATGTTTCAGCCTAAAAGTGCTGGAGTCTCTCTCTCTGCGTCCACGAAGAGACTCAATAGGTAGGAAAAATCTTTCCTCTGAGCCAGCTTGGTGGTGCACATATGTGTGGAGCATGACAATGTCCTCTGCTTAGAGGAAGACTGCAATGCGAGCTACTTTATTCTCTCAACTTCAATAAAGCTAATGGCAAAATGTGATTATCATTCAGCTGTTAAAAGACCACACCAGGATTACTACATATCATTGTCCTTTGTTAACATCAGTCAAAAAAGATGCATAAACCCCACCAATTTTTCCAAAAATAGCTTTATCTGTGAGATATTGTTTGTTTCCATTTTGTCCACATTTTGTCCACATTCAACAAACTTTATGGTAAGTATCTAAAAATGTGTGACATTAGTGACAAAGAACGTCTGTGTCCAAATTCTTCGGCACGGTAATATTTGAGCTAGGAAGGCAGCACTTGTAAGGAACTATTTTTCCAGGCGTTGTTACTTTCGTCTCAATGGTTCCCAGCTCCCCACTCTCTCTCGCTGAGATGCAGACGTTCTCTTTAGAAGGGTGAATTATCTATACCTGGCAACTTTCACGTGTCCTATAGTGTTTCTATACCCTGTTTCAACATAACTGGCAGTGAATGAGGTTTAAAAATTCAGTCTGAGATCTACTAAAGTGTACACATGGTCGAATTTTAACAACAACAGTTGTAGAAGATCGGGGCGAACTGCCAGTGGTGAGAAGTCAAAAATAGACTGGTATGGTCCTTTAACATTGTGCATTCATAAATAATACATGCAGGTTTAATAATATTAATTACTTTATTCTTATAGCACCTTTCATATGAAACGTTAGTTTAAAGTGCTTCAAAGTATTATGTTAAAATTTAAAAAAAATAATGTAGAGAAACAGCCACAAAAATCACAAATTCTGCAAAAATAAAATAAAAGATCCAGTAAAAGACAAAAAACAGCAGAAACTGAATTACAGTAAGGCATTAAGAGCCAAATACAACAGTAAAAATACTTTGGCGGATACTAGAATCTCCACTTTATCACAAAGCACAAGTGGATCTCATATTCTCCTCTTAACAGCAATAGTGAAAACATCAAATATTTAACTTAATAATTTTATGTTTAAATTGCATGAACTTAGAGATGGAGACAGAAGACAAGCCCTCATCCTGCCTCTTCACATGTGTAATTTAAATCAGTGGTCGCCATTCTCTAACTCTCAATCTGCAATCAGGGCTGAGGGTTTTGAAATGTTTCAGCTCAAACCTGTCCATTTGAATATGAATAATACACAAGGTAGAGTGCATTATGATAATAGCCTTCAATTACACAAGATATCAGCATATCTATCTCCTTTACTTCTTGAATGCAGTGGAGAGGAGTGTTCAACTTCCGAGGGCGCTCTGAACCTGAGAGCAGCATTAACATTGGATTGTCATTTCTCTCCGTCCTCTCCATCGCTTGTTTAGCCTCAGCATTCACAGCCAGCTTCAATCAATACCAATTAATTATCGCAGGTGCTCCAAAATGATAAATGCTTTTCATCTATAACTTCACAAATCAATGGCTTCACTGTTGCCATGCTAACATTTCCCTCATCATTCGGCTCAATCAATCAAAAAGTCGCTGTGGACAATTTACATTGAAGATGCATGATGAAGGGGGATCAATACTATTAGCAGTGAGAGTGAAGGGGAGAGTGACATCTGTGACGGAAGAATTCAAAAAAATGTGCATCGCAGTAGATCAAAAACAGAGCGGCCTGCATTTATTATAACACACCTCGTCCTTGCAGGTCTTCTGTGCAGCCGTATTTCACAGCTACTGTAATTTTTAGACTTTGCTCAGGTGGAACATCTGACAGGACGTGAGGTCAGAGGTTAATCTTTACACACTGGCCATGTTTCCCAGTCATGCAGCGGTTGTAGCTCATGTCTCGTGCGGAGTCCCCATAGACCTCAGTGACCACGTGACCAAGAACCCAGTGACCTGCTGTGGATGTTGACTGACCCATGAGGTCAGGATGTGCGGGGTGAGTGTGACAGGCGACGCCTCTCTTTGACGGTATACTGCCGACCTTTGACACTTTGTTTGAAAGCGTGGCGTGCAGAGTAGCTACATAAATCTTTAGGAGGAAAAATAAATTCATTCTTACAAACGGTGTAGACTGCAATGATTCTAAATGAAAGCCTATAATTCAGTTTTTTAATCATTCAAACATAACTGACCTGTGTGCCCACTGCAGACAAAAAAGTCTGTACATATAAAAGCCACTATTTTGTTAAATGAATATTTGTTGCCTTCTTAAATTTCCTCATTGTCGTAATCTTGTCTTCAAAAGTATATATTTTCCCTGCTATGTGCTATGTTGTTTGTGTCATAAAATTAATTTGTTTAGAGGTCTTTGATCCCAGGTGTTTTAGTTTTAAATGGGTTTTTTAGAACTTGCTTATGTAAGGGTTTTTTATGCTCAACATCTTTTATAAACTGGCTGTGAGCACATCATTGGAAATGATTTTAAGACTAAGTTCAAGTATAAATCGAAAAAAACATTTTTGTAAATGAGCCCCCAATTCTTCCCATCTCCAATCTCGAGGGGTCGTGAGGTGATGAACAGGAGAAGAAAGAAAAGACACAAGAATATTTTTCCACTGAATTTTAAATAGTTTTTAGATTTTTCTGTAATCCTCTTTAATCTCTCTGTAATCCCCCCCTTTTTTTCTTTTTTTTACCCCCCAAAATATAAAATGTGTTTTTGGGGGGGCCAAGATCACTGGTTCAATCTTTAAAAAGGCATCGTGCTGCACAAGATAATAATAGACTTCATAGAATATCTCAAGAAGTTGCTTGTAGCTGTTACTGTAAGATAATTGTATAGTATCCCTCTCTTGTATGGGATTCAGTATAAAGTAGCAGAACATACATGCACTCAAGTAAAGCACAGGTACATGAGAATTATACTTAATTGCTGTACTTAATATAAAAGTACTCATTTACTTTCCATAACAACATGTTAAGACATACCTGTGTTTTTTGCATCCATGTGGATTTAATTATTTGGCAAAAGAAACACTGGGAAAATGATCCATTGTGCCAACAGATGATGTTTTCTAAAATGGAGACGCTGTGAAAAGAAAAACGGAATGCAGTTATTTGGGCATAAACAGTGTTTGCAATGTTTTTGCAAAGTGTTGTCATGCTCATGCAGCAAAATCCTTCATCAGTCATGTGTTACATGGAGTGGTGAACCTCGTCTCGTCCTTGCTCGTGAACGACTGAGCTTTTCAAATGTCCTTTCTCATGTTCAGTCATGAAACTATCACCTTTCACCAATGACCCTGTTTACCTGTGAAATCTTCCTCACGGATGCTCGGGAGTGTTCCACAACTCTCCAAATCTTTTCTTGCTCCTGTCCCAACTTGTCTGATTCATGTTGCTGCCATCAAAATCAGAGGAAGCAGATTTGTCCATAAATCACTTAAGGTGATGAGGTAAAACATGTGATAACAAATTATCACATTCTGTCTAATGTTTGTTTTTACACAACTTTCTCTTTTAATTAACATTGTTCAATGTATTTCTGAGCACTTTCATGTTAAACATCAAACATCCTGGTATATGTGTGTAAATAATGAGGAATGTTGACAATGATTCCTCCTCTGCTGTATTTTCCCCTCTTACTTTGGGATCATTTGGGTGGAGAGAGCTCCATCCTTATATTCCAGTAAATGTCATTACGCCTGAAGGGGCCAAAAGTTTTTCTTTCTGCTTTTAATGTCAGAACATCATTGTTGCTGCATTTTCTCGACAGAACACAGTCAGGCTTCGGTGCGTATTTACTTAATTTGGACGGAATAGATTGTTCACAATGGTCTAATTACCATAATTATACATGTTTCTATGGAAACCCATGAGTCCAGGTTTGATTCATTATGTTTTACCTCCCAGACGGTTTTAATTGTTGTGATGCGAGATAAGAAATAGCTGTTGGCATTTTCAACTACCTCACAATTGGCTTTTAACAGCTCCCTTGGAGTTTTACTTTGTGTCGACCGCAGCCGTGTTCAGTATCCACTGCACCACCCACACAGCTGTCGAGGAACCAGAGGACGATTATACCAGCAGTTGGGGAACGTAAACTTTACTTTATGAAATGTAACTTTGTGACGTAACCTTGATTGTAAGCCTCAGTCAGACAATATATGACTAATCTAATAATAGGTAAGAATAAATATTACGTTTGCCTTTGAGCAGTTGAAAAATAAGCTGCAAAGACGTAGAAATGTATCCCTTTATTAGTTACGGTGCCGCTGCAACATTGACTACAAAGTCACCAAGCCGTAATGTCTTCTGAAATAATTCTGGTATGATAAAATGAACTATTTTTCTAACTAAAGCCTTTTTATGCAATAGCAAAAAGTCACTTCTGTTGCTAAATTGAAATATATCTCGCATTCTACAGAATAATTTCTTGTGTTCCTTAACTTTCTGTGAAAGTAATCACAACATGTGACTCCCAGGCGAGTGGCTTTGTGCCCACAGAGGACAGGACTCGGATCCACACGTCTTAGGCAACAGGTCTCAATCAGTCATGGTAGCTGGAGTTTGGGGCTGGGCACATCCCTCGCTATTACACTGTTATTGATCATTTAATTACACAATATGGGTCAAATTTCCCATGACAGATGACACTGTAGAACAGGAGAGATTGGAAACAATAAAGGAGTGAGGCAAAGTGAGAAAGTTGGAGAGTAGAAATGTAGCGTGTGATAACGTGTGACCATACAGGTAACTGATTTATCCGCAAAACCAGATGAGTGTTCATTTTAATGTTGCGTTAAATTATTATGTTTTGTTTAGAACACCGGAACTTGTCACACTCGATGGGATTATCGCACAATTTTAATTTAATACTGTACACAAGCTATCAGTGGCGAAATGTAACTAAGTACTTTTACTCAAGCTCTAAGCTTAAAGGACCACACCGGTGTTACAGTCTGTCCTTTGTCAAAAACGGCCACATAGGTTACTTAACCACTACACATTTTCCCCCAAATATCTCAATCTATGAGAAGTCGTGTTTCTCTACATTTTGTTCATATTCAATAAACATTACAGAAGGTACCTGAAAATGTGTGACGTTCGTTAAAAAGAACGTCTGTGTCCAAATCTTTCTTCAGATTAATATTCAAGCTAGGAAGGCAGCACTTGTAAGGAACTATTTTTCCAGGCGTAATAACTTTCATCCCAACGACTCCCAGCTCCCCTCTTTCTCTCGCTCAGCGATTTTTGACCCGATAGACAAAGACATTCTCTTAAGAAGTATTAATTACCTATAATTAACAACTTTCATGCGTCCTATAGTGTT
>JAPZDX010000013.1:10273152-10288665 GCA_029783625.1 Naso annulatus | reverse complement strand
TCCCCAATCCACAGCAAGTCTTTGCTTAGCTTCCTCCTGCTGCTTCTCCAAATTTGGGGCATGCTGCCCAACATCTACCGTCAGTAATACAATGACAATTCATAAGTATCCTATCCAAGTAAGTAAGTAAGCCTTTGGAGGCCATGGAGATCCATATTTGTTTAATAAGTTCATCTTTTTTTCTCTTAAAACTATGATGTACAAGCACTATGAGGCAAAAATAGATGTGAAACAGCATAAATTAAGAATAGGTAACAGTGAAATTACATTAGGCCATAAAGCATTGCAACACTGGTAGTTGACTGTTTTCTATTCTGAATAATGCAAGAGCAAATACTCATGAGACAGCGATATCTGTTTCTCATGGTCTTGTTCTTCTTCAAAGGAGGATCAGAAGCATTTAAATAATTCAAACAGCTCTTGCTGTAGCTGCCACTAATAGTAAATACTTCCCAGTCAATAGCAGGGAGACCACACTGATCCCTCGAGTCTGTCTGCTGTGTTTATTTTTAAATTTTTTTGAGTGAAGAGTTTCTATTTGTGGGACGGACCTGATGAGTCAGTCTCCACCAGAGTTGTTTATTTTGATGGAAAGAGGAAATCGTACCGACTGAATTTTTTTTTGGGACTGACCTGAATACGCAATCGCTAAAGTCATTTATGATGCAGAAACAGATAACTTCTGCTGGTTTCAGCTTATCAATTGTGAGCATTTGATGAATTTTTCTGTTTAATATGATTGTAAGATTAATGCCTTTCTCCTTAAGACGGTTGGTTGGTCAAAACAGGCACTGAATCCCATCGAGCTGTGTGTGACCCTGCGCTCTGAAGGATGGAAGGGAATGAAAGGGGACAAACTAAGAGACTGTCCCTGATGGGATCAGTGGCATCATCTTAAATTTACTGATGCTGGACCTGATTTTCTTTATATGTTAGATGGACTAACAAACTGACGCCTGTTGCTTGGTGAAAGGTGTCCCGGGACGCGGTGTCAGCAGACGAGCATGGACGGTCCGAGATGCGAGAGCGGGGATGAGCGAGCGATGGTGACCAGCCCTCCCAGGTCTCCCGGCTCCCCACAGACAGACCTGAGGGACCGCACACCCTCTCCGCCGTCCGGACCTAACAACAACAGCAGCAGCAACGGGCCCATGTGGACAGATGATGTCGGCCTGGACAACCCCGCCTTTGAGGAGAGCACGGAGGAAGACAGTGAGTCAGCCTACTGGTCCAAAGTGATTAAAGTTGTCAGTTGAAGCAATGCAGCTCAGATGGAAACAAACTCTTTACATCCTCGTGTCTGTAGGTGTTGTTGGGTTGGAGTGTGTGGTCCCCAGGGTGAAGCGGCCCCTCAGTAATCCCTGCATCCACCTCCTCCGCTCTGTCAGCTCCACCTCTTCTGGCTGGGACTGCCCTGAGTCTCCGCCTCTCTCAGCTGAGGAAGGTATTACATCATTTCCTCCATCTGACTGAATATTTTCCATAAAAGGCTAAAAACTAGAGCAGGTGTTCCCAAACATTTTCATGCAAAGTCCCCCCAAATTACATTAGCTTATGGCTGGGGCCCCTTTTGCAAGATGTTTTTAAAAACCCCACTGACAAAACTCCTGCAAACAGCATGCAGTCATAAGTCATGCTTCATGTATGCTGACTCATGCTTGTGAGTTTAACCTGGCCGTGAGTTTTTTGGGATTTGTTGTAGCATAATTTTTGTCCGCTGAGTTGTTGTTATGCTCGTCGGTGCTTTTCCTTTTCAAAAACGTGGATATTTGGATATCAAGCTAACTAGCGGAGCAGCTTCACAGCAGGCGCAGACCGGTGCCGGGGTCCCCATTTTGAGAACCATGATACTAGAGATCTGACATAGGAAACATTGCAGCTTTTCTTTCTTGCAAGTGTAAGAGCTGTAATCTTAGACGCGACAGCATAATCACATTCAGGCACCGTGATGTTAAAGGTTAGGAGGATGTGGAAATTGGATTGTGAAATGCAGCTGTGTAATGAGATTTATGTGTCCATTAAGGCTGTGTGAAGTTGCCCTCGCTTCCTGAAGGAGAGATAACTGCCATAGAGGTCCACCGGGCGAACCCGTACGTTGAGCTGGGCATCAGCATCGTCGGGGGAAATGAGACGCCTCTCATCAACATCGTGATTCAGGAAGTGTACAGAGACGGGGTGATCGCACGAGACGGGAGGCTGCTAGCTGGAGATCAGATACTTCAGGTAAGAACACGCTCATCAACTATTTGTGGTCTTTAGTGTTTTTTCAGGAAGATTTGTTAAACAAACATATGATTTTAGTAGCTGTTACATCAGACAGCTTTATTGTTTTGCCAAAAAGATCAATTAATGCAAGTTTAAACATTAATTGCCTCACATATCCTTTGATTTATCTTTCTCCAAAGGTGAACAATGTTGACATCAGCAACGTCCCTCATAGTTTCGCCCGCTCCACACTGGCACGCCCCTGCGCCACTCTGCAGCTAACTGTGCTTCGAGAGCGTCGTTGTGCCTCCCGTGCGCCTCCCTCCTCGTCCTCCTCCACCCCAGCTGTGCCCCACGCCCCCTGCTCCACCCCCGAGGGCACCCCGTCCAGCCCTGCCACGCTGAGAATCACCCTGCACAAGCGGGACTCAACAGAGCAGCTTGGCATCAAGCTAGTGCGGCGAACAGATGAGTCAGGAGTGTTTGTGCTGGATCTGTTGGAAGGAGGCCTGGCAGCGAAGGATGGCAGACTGCGGAGCAACGACCGTGTGTTGGCAGTCAACGAGCAGGACCTGCGCCACGGCACCCCGGAGCAGGCGGCGCAGATCATACAGGTGAGGATGCATTCCTTTTTAGTTTATTAAGAAATAAAAACATGAACAGCAGAAAAGAGAATGAAAAGAGAACACTGACTGTCTTCCAGGCCAGCGGAGAGCGAGTCCACCTGATGATAGGTCGACCTAGCAAACCGACTCCTCCTCCACCGCCAAAATCAAGCTCCACCAGAGACCTTTACTGCCTTGATCACTTCCTGCCTAACCACAGCTCTACCCCGAGTCCTGTGCCCATACACCTCTCCCGCACCAGCACCCACAGAGTGAGCAGACACATATATGTCTGTGTCTATGTGTGTATCCATGTGTTTGTACACATTGGTTGGATTGTATGTTTGGGGGTAATTTGGCGTTTTTATATGGTTTTGCATCACCAGCATGCAAGTGTTTACATTTTATTATTTATCTTTATATTAAATGACAGTTGTTGTAGATAAAGTGTGTTCAAAACTCCTTGTTTTCAGCTTTATTTTTGTGTGTGTTTAGGTGTGTAGGTGTGTAAACTTTCTTGTTCTCTCAGCACTGTGAATGATGTCATGCCACTGTGTTGCATTTGTTAATTGTTTTTATGCATAAAGCACATTAAGTTTTTGTTTTCTCAAAAGAAATGGACTTTATAAACACAATTGCTTTGTCCAGCTGTGTTTGTTAAAACAGTTGAATCATTTATTGTTACTTATTTAAATATTAAAATAGGTGAATTTTAAAGGCATCTATGTAAAAAATCAGAAATTAAATATTAAATTTGTATTAAAACGACTATTTGTTTTCATCTGCATTGTGCTTTTTTTTCTGTTAAACCAAGTAGCACATTTAATAAATTCTGCGCATTTCTGGTCAAGATAAGAAAAAACAATGACGTACAAAGAGTAAGTAGACACAGAGAGTGACTCTGTGTGTTTGTGTGTGTGTTGCCTCTGTGTGATTATACCCAGGACCTTTCCCAGTGTGTAACCTGTAAGGAGAAACACATCACTGTGAAGAAGGAACCCCTCGAGTCTCTGGGCATGACAGTCGCAGGAGGGCGGGGCAGCAAGAGCGGGGAGCTGCCAATCTTTGTGACCAGCGTCCAGCCGCACGGCTGCCTGTCGAGGGATGGTCGAATCAAACGAGGTGAGCGTTTCCTCAGAAGCGGCTTCATCAGGGCCAAAATCAGCCTGAACAAAAACCCTACAGCGTTTTCTCTGCTTCCTCTTTCCTTTAGGTGACGTCCTGCTGAGCATCAACGGACAGGACTTAACGTACCTGAGCCACAGTGAGGCTGTGGGCACCCTGAAGGCCAGCGCCGCCTCATCCTCGGTGCAGCTGCGTGTGCTGGAGGTCAGCATGGTGGAAGAGCACGACCACGACGAGCTGCTGCCTCACACGCACGACAGCGACTTTGATGCCAACTGGTCCCCATCGTGGGTCATGTGGCTGGGGTTACCCAGGTGAGCCCACAGAGGAGAGGAAGGGTGATGGAGCTGCACGTTGGTCTTTAAATTTTGTAAAGGTCTGGATTTAAATGTATTTTTGTTGTGTGTGAGTATTACTGTGATGCATTGCTGTGATCTGATGTCTGAATAGCTCTGCAGACTGTAGCTGCTGTATTCATGAGCATCAGCAGATCTCTACCTTCTCTAGACTGATCCTGAGAGTGTTTCCTCTTCTTTGGGCCTGGACGATATGAACTAAAATATAAATCATGATAAATTGTCATATATACTGTCACCATAAAAGCAAAAACAGGTTATTTCCTTCTTACTGTTGCCATATTTTCAATTTGTGTGTTACTGTCCAACCAGGTCAAAATGAAGTAAATTAAGGTCACAGTGAGATTCAAAGTGTCTGTAAATCAATACAATTGATTAATTGTCCAGCCCTACTTTTTCTCCTTTGTTTGGTTTTCACTAGCTTTTTTGTTCTGTTGCTTGTTTCCTCGCTCATTGCAGAGAACATGGCAAATTTCACCACATTCATATGCAAATTAAAGGAGGTAGATTTGTTTGGAGGCATTTAAAAAACTAATTTAGCCAAAAAAGGATGAGTTCAACTGGCTAAAATTCTTAATTTCAGAAATTTCTTAAAACATGATTAGAAACAGAAACATTCTGTCATACTTATAGATACTTTTCCACTACTCCGCAAAATTTTTCAGGCTTTAAGATTCAAAATTAACCTTTTTTATTTTTTTTAAGATGTAGGACCGTCTTTGCTCCTTGGAGCATGCCGTCCATCCAGCCCGTCCATCACGCTGCTCTCTGCTCTTTTCCTGCAGCTACCTGCACAGCAGCCATGAGATTGTTCTGCGGAGGAGCCACCCGGGCAGCTGGGGCTTCAGCATTGTGGGGGGCTACGAGGAAAGCCACGGCAACCAGGCGTTCTTCATCAAGACCATCGTCCTCGGCACACCTGCATACTACGACGGCCGCCTCAAGTGAGTGATCATTTGCTTTTCACATGACTGTGACGTATGTTGTAGTCACATAGCGGTCAGGAAGCAGGTAGATAAACTGTGAGTTCCAGTTGGTGATTAATAAGAGTGGCATGATGATAGGCCACACCCAGAGCGCAGTGCTAACTATGTATTTTTGAAGCATACCTTTGATAAGAAACTACTGCAGTTATTTGCTGTAATCTTTGTCGTTTCTCTTAGTACCAATAAAAAAGGGTTCATGTTGTGAACAGCTGCCAATAAACTCAGATTGATTCTGTTTGACCCCATCTGCGCACACTTACATTAATATATATCACAAAGACTGACATCTGTTTTAGGTAATCCTGTTCAACAGTTTGAAAGTAGAAGTGGAACATTCAGTAAATTGGCACCTCAGCTCTTCAAGGGATTCACTAATTCATCTGAACGTGTTTTAGAACATATCCCAAAGATGCTATTTCTGCTTAAGTTAAAAAACAAACAAACAACATCATAAGTTCCTAAAGCTTGAGGTGATATCTTTAGATTGCTTACTCTATTTGATAAACAGTAAAATATATGCCATTTACGATCATTGAAGACTAGAAAAATCGTAAATATTTTCATCTGAAATGCTGGAACCAATGAATTTCATTGTATTTTTTCCAAAAAATAATTGCCTAAACAACAAAAAATTTCTCAAAATTGTTACAGATCAATTTACTGTTGATTTATTCACCGGTTAAAGGTGCACTATGTCACTTTTTTTAATAACAATTTTGGATAATGTGGATGAGCAATGTGCTCCTTTTGTTCTTATATGCTCTAATAAATAATCTAATTGTGAACACATGAATTGAAAGTATATCGAAAAATTGAACCTTTCATCACCTTATTATTTCAGCTCTAGTTCAAATTCAAATACATTTTTGCCAGTACGCTACTATATTTCAGTCATCGCAAATGGCTCTTCTTCATGTAATATTCCACAATATAGAGCAATTTGAGTGGCATGTCTCTCCAAGCTGTCAGCTCCTGCTTGTATTCCATCCTGATTTGTCCCTTGGTGTCACTGTAGGTGTGGTGACATGATCGTGGCGGTGAACGGCCTGTCGACAGCAGGAATGAGCCACTCAGCGCTGGTGCCCATGCTGAAGGAGCAGCGCAGCCGCGTGGCGCTTACTGTGGTCTCCTGGCCTGGCAGCCTGGTATAACCGGGCCAGATCCTAAGCAGGCTGCGCACCACGCTGAGTCCACCCAGAATGTTCTATATTGGGAACAACCTTGGCCAAAGTGAACTGGTACATGCTACCGTACATCGCTCCATACCGGGCTTAATCCAGGACCAAAAGCATTCAGAACTGTAGTAGACCCAGCAGGACCGAGCCTGTCCTGACCAGGTGGGACCTGATCCAGATCGTGCCACGTCACTCGACAGACTGCACTCACAAACACACTGCTGAGATCATATGGTCATGTTGTCTTCACTCCCACAGGGAGAAGTGGTACTGCAACTGTTAACAGGCGATCTGTGCTGTATTCACCTCACCAGGCAGTTGTAGAATCCAGGGCTGTATTCAGGTGGATGCATCGCTGCAGGTAGAGATAGAATATTAAAAATAAAAATTAAAAGTAGCCTGTGATCCTCTGTCATCTAGGATAACGTCCTGTAATCTCTCTAATCAAGACTTTCTGCAACACCAGCGCTGTATCCAGCTGAATAAGCCTCAGGCCTTATTAGAAACCTGCCGCACCCTGGGGGCTCAACTGCCCTTAGACCTCATCACCATGACAACCAGCTGTCCCATCAGCTGGAGTTTTATACATGTGTGTGAATGTGTGTTCTGTTTGTTTAATAAACATTTCCTTCAGAGGACTAATGGCTCCACAGCATGATTTTCCACTGAATCGGTGTTCGAGGGTTCTAATGAGCAAGAGGCAGTTTAATAGCAACTGAGTCACGACATGCATGGAATGAATACCAGCATAGTGCTGTAACAATGAGGCTTTATTTTATAATATCATAAACAAAGTATGTCAAACTGAAATATTACATGATCATGTCATCATTAGGACACATCCAAGCAGATTTTTATAATTTGGCCTCAAGATTTGTTATCCTTTAAAGTTGTGTTGCGCAGCTTCGCAGCAAGCTCGTCGGTCTCTGCTTGATTTGCGGCAGCTGCCGGTCTGACCCGCTGTGCCAGATGCCACGGCTGATTCTTTTTGGGGTGCAGTTTCTGGAAGGAGAGCAAATATATTTAAAACCATGTGTAATGCAAAGACAAGGGGGAGGGACAAAGTTACATTTCCTCTATAAAAAAAAAGGAAACTTTACCTTCAGCTTGTTCTTCGCTTGGTCATGCACCACTCCATGTCGCCACAGGCTTTCCTGGTTAATAATGAGACAAGTTACCGACTTTACTGCATCAGTAATTTAGCAAATCAAGCGAAAATTTCAAAATGTTTTCGTGGCATCTAGCCATGTGTAGAGTTTCATTATTAAATGTGCTCTGGTTTTTGAGACATGCCATCAAACAAGGGATGAAGGTTACTGGAAATGAATTTGTGCTGCTAAACTGAAAAATTATTTTAGTTTTAATGCAACAGTTCATCTGCAATTTAGATAATCTGGCTTTCATTCCGCACAGATTATTCTGTTAAGTCTTTCCTCTGTGGAAAAAAGTTCCAGTAAACCTAATGCATAGAGCGCAGTCTGGATTATCTAGAGTAACTTTGACAAGTTGATGCAAAGAAATGCTGCTGCATATTAATTTCATGTAGCATTTTAACCACTTCGTGCACCACAAACTAAAGTCCACGCACCTCTTGTTGTCTTGGGTTTGCAGAAAAGTCTCAAAGTGCATATGTGACTGTGTTTGGCAAGAAAAACCTGAGCCATCAGCATGGCTGGATGCCACTAGTCTGAGAAAATTCTTGAGTTAATCAAACACTTAATGACATGTAATGGTGCAGGTTTACCTTCATGGCGAAGCTCTTTCCGCAGCCAGCATACGCACAGCTGAAGGGCTTCTTGCCCTCATGGTCTCCCAGTACGTGATTCTCCAAGTTGAAGCGACGGGTGAACTTTTTATCGCACCCTTCTCTGGGGCACAAGAGCTTCCTCTTCTCCCCGGAGTGGACGTGCTGCTCATGTTGGTTCAAGAACCAGGCGTTGTTAAAGAGCTTTTTGCACGCTCCACACGCCACCTTGACTGAGAACAAAGACGTCCTTAAAGCAGGGCTCAACAGCTTATGAGTAACAAGGTATGCGATGCAGCAAAACACCACCCAGCTTTACAGTAATACCTTTATGTTCTTTTCTGTGCTTCACATATTCTGTCCACGTCTTTCCCTGAAAAAGACAGGCTTCGTTCTCACAAGGGTAACCTGCAGCACAGAGACATTAGGTTTACTTGGTTACACACTATCAAAAAGAACAAAAATCCCTTTGATTACAGACCAACCTGCATGCATCCTCTCATGATGCTTGAGTTTTCCATGAGAGGTAAACTCTCTTGCGCAGCCAGTGAAAGAACAACTACAGTAAAGAGAGACAAAGTTTAGATTTGGGCCAAGCACTGAAAAGTTGTGCTTGTGTGACCACTCACTGAAATGGCAGAATCTGTAGGTGCTCAGAAGTGTGGGCTTTCAGCTGGTTCCTCTTGTTAAAGTCCTTTCCACAGCCCTGATGGTCACACTGAAAGAAAACAAGAGCAACAGCAAACCAGCACGTTGTCACAGTAAAGCCAATTCTGATGAAATTAAAAGGCAAACAAGAGAAACTTAGCCATATTGTACTCGATATTGCTTCTTCTGGTGCTGGTGAACTCGAGCCATGTGGTTCTTCATGCTGGTGTTTGTGACAAAAGCCTCTGGGCATCCATCAGCCAGACACCTGAAGACCAGAGCAGGTTAACTGTTCGAAGCCAGCTTAAGAAACAACAGAACATGTTTCTTCTCCTAGTAAAAATATACACATCGTGGCTTACTTGTGTGGCTTTTCCCCACTGTGATTGAGCTGATGTCTGGTGAGTTGATAGCGGGTGCAGAAGCTTTTGTCACAGCTCTCACAGGAGAACGGTTTCTGAGACATAATCCACACAATAACTTGTTCTTTATCGACAAACATTTTTTCAGCTGGTATGATGTGTATACTGGATCTCACTCACTGCTCCGTTGGGCTTCACTTACCAATCCTGTGTGTTTGCAAAGATGAGCCTCTAGCTTCCATGACTTACTGAATGTAGCTTCGCAATCAAAGAAAGAGCAAACAAAGCTTTTTTGACTTTGCAACCTCTTCCCCATCTTTAACAAGAGATGTCAGATGTGGTGTTGTGGTCACGGACAAAACTTGTAGCAAAGGGGCAGGACACTTACTGACCTACAACCGGCAGCTCACCTGTTCTTCATTTATCTCATCGGAATGTACCAAGTAAAGCAAGAAAGGGGGAGCCCTGTCTCACTCATATTAAAAAATATGATTTGATATTCAAACAATTTTACAGCTAAAATGGATGGTATTTTTACTTTGAAGCTCTTACTGCTTAACTGGCCGTTTTCAGCAGTTATCTACAATCAGCTGTGCAGGATTGTAACACAGGTGATCCAACACGTAAGATGATTTAGGTCCCTGAGTTTAATAGTGATCACAGTGATACTCAAACATTATAAACGTCCGTGACTCACTTCTCCACATTGACTGATTCGGGCTTTAAAAACGTCACACTGGCTCCTTGCAGCAGGTATGTGTCCCTATCTGCTGATCTGCTGCGTGTGTGTGTGTGTGCGGTGCGCAAGAAGGGAGAGAGGCGACTGTCTGTCTCCCTTAATCACACACTCTCTCTCTCTCTCTCTCACACACACACACACACACACACACATACAGAATTTATTGCCCTAATCTTAATCTTATCAGCCTGCCAATACTGTTTTCTGATAGCTGAGATTTATTGTTGTCAGAACTTAGACTTAAGTGAGTCCTTTTAAACCCGCAAATCTCAACCTAAATCCACCTTTCTCGGCCTTTGAAGCTTGACCGTGTAACTTTCAAAAGAAGACATGACATGTTCTTTCTGCCAAAAATGGGAAATTTAATTCATAAGCAATGAAAGTGTTGCTCAATTCAATTCACTGAGGGATTTTGCTGGAACAGCCTTGTTTGCTCTGGTATCTTAAGACTAATGTTTGCTCATGTCAGTAAACTAGGTAAATATTGCTGAAGGCCTCTTACACACATTACTTAGTTACTCTGCTAAATTGACTCTCCACCAAAAACTGCAGTTTCTCGAATGGCCACTTGAGATTGAGTCATTTCCCACAGACCCCCGTATTAAAACTTTACAATAGAGAAAAACAATAGAAAAGTGGTTTTCTTCCCAACAGCTGTTTTTTCCATTCATGATTACCGTAGAGGGGGTTGAATGTCTATATAACTCAATTTTTTAAATGAAAATGCAAAATCCCAAAATAAACCCAAGGTCACCTTGATAAAAAATACGTGTTCCTCTTGGTTTAAACATTGTTGGAATCTTGGGGGATAATCAAAGTGCAAAGCCAAACAAAATATACAAAAAATATCCATTTTTAAAATATATTAATTGTGTAGAAATGATACCTATTGTACATGTAAGTCTTAAAGAGATAGGCCAACTGTTTTTTTTTTCTTTTTGTTATTCCTCCCGAGTTCCAGATGGTAAGATAGATACCATTCTTTTGAATATGCGTACAGGCAGATGTCGCCCACCGCTAATTAGCTTAGCTCAAATACTAGTAGTCAATGGGAATTGCTACCCTGCGTCTGCCTGAAGTCATCAGATAAACAACTCTGAACGCTTGTGTGCTTGTTGTGACTTGTTTATGTTATTTTGTTGTCTCAGATTAACACTTTATGTATTTCTTCTTCGTCTTCTTCTGCTGAATACAGGCACACATGCACCCTGCGTTTTTTTTTTCTGGTAGGCTACATATTTTATTGATTACATAAAGTGCTGATCTGATTCTAAAATTAACAAAACATGGTAAATAGACAAGTCACAACAAGAAACACAGTGTAAAGTTTATCTAGTGGCTTTAGGCAGAGGTAGGCTAGCACTTGTCATTAACCGCCAGTATTTGAGCTACACATCCATATATTTTAAATTTAGCTAACATTAGCTAAGATTAGCCACCATATCTACTGGTCATACCAGTATAAGTCTGAGCCTGTGGCAGCAAGACCCCTGAGAGAACTGAACTGAAATGTTCATTTTCCTTTGCGAGACCTGTTTAGTCTCTTAAAAAGTTACGTTTATTTACTTTAAGTAGAAAAAGGTAAAATCTTTCAGTTGTTAGCAGAAATGAGGTGACATTGGCAATCCAGTAACACTATTTGCTTGTCTAAACATTAGAGATCACCCTCTGCGCCCATGCCATGCTCTCATGTGAAACCTTTGACTGACTTCTGTGAATAAGGCCTATTGAGAGCCTGTTGGGCGTCAACTCAGTGCCCTCCCACGCTTCAGGTAAGCATGCCTGGGTCAGTTGACACCGTTATCAGCCTCCTCCTCTTTTCATCCGGTCCCCCCCCCTCACCTCCTCCTCAACCTCTGCTGTCAGGGCCAGGATCAATACAGCTGGCCCAATATTCACATATATGACCATGCCCCCCCCACTCCCCAATCTCTGATAACCACACAAACTCTATCACCCCTCCTATCACACACAGAGATACAGCATGCACTCTGTTTGGCCTGCAGTGGGATTTCCTTGTGCCTTTTGTCAAACCTTCAGGCCTATCCCAAGCACACACACACATATCATGTGGACATACACTGTCACACCCACACTTGCATCATAGTCGCAAATATTACTCACAAGACCACTGAAGGGCTTTTTTTTTCTGAAGAAGTGGGAGAGTGTGAGGGGTGGTGAGGACTTGAGGGGGGATAAGGAGAGTTTAAAGGACTGTTTTTAAAAGACTCATATGTGTCAAAGCACAATGTTGGAAAGTAACAGATTACATTTATCTAGATACTTAACTAAAGCGGAGTTTCAAGGTATTTGTAGTTTGATGCACTGCTATTCCGCTAAATTTTTAGTGATGTTCCTTTTACTGTTCCACATTTAACCTTCATTTCATAGTGATCAAAGGTGCTGCATGAAAGTGTACATCGTTATCTTACTGTGGAGTTACAAGGTCTTGACCTGCCACAACACTGAAATACTGCCAACACATGAATGCACGGAAAAAAACAATCAAACAGAAGTCAAGTCAGGTCCAATCCATTTTTTATGATGTAATTGTGTATCATAAAATGCAGCAAAATAAAAACAAACTGCCAATCAATCTGTTATCTGACATTTATAGGATTTACAGTCAAGTATGATTTTGAATGGAGGACTTTTTCTTGAAATGGAGAGTATTTTTTTACACGATTATTTCTACTTTTTTTAAATGAAGATAAAGATACTCCAAAAGAAGTTTAATAATTGGGGATTATTCACAAAACTTAAGTACAAGAATAAAATCACATTTAACTCCACTGGAGCCAAAAATCTCAGACACATCTGTTAAACCCTGGGCACAGGAATGAGCCTGAAATATCTGTGGCTAAATAGCACAAGATACAAGTGTGAGAAAACATGTTTTAGCAGTTTAGGTAAGCCCACCTGTTAAAAGCGTGATCCAAGTGAGGCACAAGGGTTCATAATAGTAAATTTCCATATCATGCAACATTTACACGCACAACTCCTCCTGGATCGAGGCTGTATGTTTCCATGTCCAATTATCTACTGTTTGTGTGTGTGTGGTTAATGTGTAACACCCCGGGTCGATACGGCTGCTCTGAGCTGCAGGCTGAGCTGACAGACTCAATCTGTGTGTGTCAAACGTGTGTGATTAAGGAGTTCATAGTGCTCCACGGCTTTTATCCACAGGCCTCCTCTCTCTGTCCTCCTCCCTCTCGCTCGCTTTCTCTCTCTCTCCTGCTCTGTTTACCTTTTGTTCCTTCAATCAGTAACTTCGATGAGTCAGTGCCTCACATGAGGTAGATCTGTGGGAACACACATATATACACACACACACACACACACACAAAGGGCTTACTGTGGATGTATGGGTAGGTTTAGTATCATATTATGCAAAATATTATAAAAAATATTGAAAAATAAAAATTAAGATAAAAAATAAAGTGTGAATACATGATGGATGATCTAATTTGCTTGTGTTGTGTTCAACCTTTATAAAAACTGTGAAAATATACAAGAATAAAGGCACAGTTCACCTTATCTACATACTACAAGTTAAATCCAGGCCCTTTCCGATCAATACCAAGGGTCTTAGCTGCCAGTCGGCTCATTGATTGATTGCATTTTATTTTTCCATCTGTTTTCCCTGGTTCTTCCTCCTCAGGTTGTTGGATACTTATTACTCTGTCTTGATAAGACTCGTGTCTGAATTCCCTGACCTCGGGCCTGCAGGGTGATGAGGGTGAGGAAAGACAAACTCTGCAGGTTCGTCTCCACACATTGTCCTCCAGAGGGATTACAGCAGTCACTTTGTGGATAAAATGAAAGATCCATCCTCCATATGCATGGGACATGTCGGCAACTTCAGGAAAATTCAAGCCATGCATCCACTGAAATGAAGCGTAATCCTCTGACTGATTCGCTGCTGGCCTTCCTTCTCCTGAGCTCACACACACACACACACACACACTTCATCCTGTCAGCTGCTCGCCCTATCTCTGTAAACTGCTGCTAATTCGTGTAAATATTGGGTAAAGTACTGAGGTGGGATGAGATAACCTATTTGTCACATAACCAGCCAGCCATTCAGCCTCCACTGATTAAACAGCACACACATCAAGTGGTACACGCACACACACACACGAACACACTCTGCTGCAAAATCATGACACAATTATGAACTTCAAGAATAAAAGAGAAAAAAATGAAAGAATTTAACCAAAACATTATCTTTTGGCTGCTGAACCACTATGAATTAGCAGATTTCTTGTGATGTGATAGATTCACCCGCTCAATCACAAGATAATGAAAAAAGTTTTTTAAAAGAAAAACTGTCATGGGCTGCTTAAATGTGGGTACTATTACTAAGAAAAAAAAATCTGTTCTATGGATATTAAAAACTGATTTTATAGTCAAATTTAAAATCTTGTCATGACATTTGTTTTTATGTGAATTATCCTGTTAAATGTCATTTTTACCGTACACTGGTGATGCACAAATAATAGCCTATTATCAGTAGGCCTAATATAACATATTCCACTGTGCAAAAGTTGGTTAGGAAGAAGTGTAGTTCAGGGAAAATAGCTGAATCATGGCCTGTCCAACACCAACAAGTCAACGTAAGTATTGTTAACTAAGAACTAAAGACTTTCAACTACATTTTAATATGGTCAGTAAAACATTTCTGTGGTTAGAAAGTGTCCAATCAAAATGTGTACCAATACAACAAACCACAGTTTGATACTCATGAACTTATTAAACAAAATTTTACAGATCCGCTTCAGACCACACTGGGATCTAATGTTTGGGCTCAGCTTGACACATATTCTAGTGCACACTGCCCCCTACAGCACAGACACAGAATCAACTCTACCAGTCGTATTTACCTGCACAACTGACTGAGCCTTAGGGACAAATAAACACCGGCCCAACATGCAACTGTTCTCTTGCATTCCATATATAACTGATACCTAATATGTAGTTTCATTTTTGCCTCAAGTTCTTTTAGGGTTGGGGAAAAAAACTGTCTGGCAGCATCACAGTGATTTTCTCCATTAACTTGTTCCATTTCTTTAAGTGATGTTGAAACTAAGTGAAATATTAGAAATGTTACATTCTGTGAGATTCTACTTGTCTTGTGCATCATTTTAAACGTTTATCTCCATAATTCATGCTCATGTTTCACATTTAGAAAAAAATTGAATATATTCCAAGAGTTGTGTGGGTGACCAATGTCTTGCTAGAAAGGAGTTCATAGTGACTGTTATTGAAACATGGTTCAGGGTGTTTAACTGCATGCTGCACACCGACACTATCAATGCTTTTTTTCAAGGCATGACTGGTCGATTTTATGCTCTTCACCATCACATAGGTGTTTTCACTCATTGTATTTGATTACATCGCTACTCTTGCCCAAGTTGGGACCAACTATTTCAGTGTTGCGTCCATCACAACTTGAATAAGATAATTGAGAAAAATTAGCATCTGTATAACACGTTTTCTTGGTTCTTTGTAGAGCTTGGGTAACAAAAAGCCTTTCCACAGCAGACTTTTGGGCTCATCGTGTCTTCA
>JAPZDX010000013.1:10054442-10068417 GCA_029783625.1 Naso annulatus | reverse complement strand
GCACTGTTAGGTTGGCAGTCACATCACAGGAGGAGACATCTATGGCATGGTGCACGAGAACTCCCTCATCAAGCATAAGATCATGCTGCCTCCCAAAAACAGAGGCACTGTGACCTACGTGGCTCCTCCCGGAAACTATGACATCAGTGTGAGTTTGCCACGCCTCCAACTACAGCTGTGATGCACTTACCAGATGTTGCCTTGTGTTGATGGCATTTATGTTTTTTTTTGTGTGTGTGTTTGTTTGTTTTGTTTTTTTTTGTTCAGGATGTGGTGATGGAGCTGGAGTTTGAGGGGGTGAAGGAGAAGTTCACCATGGTGCAGGTGTGGCCCGTCAGACAAGTGCGTCCCGTCACAGAGAAGCTGCCCGCCAATCACCCGCTGCTGACCGGACAGAGAGTGCTGGACGCCCTTTTCCCGTCAGTCTCTAGTCGTCTTTTTAACTATTTCACTGAACACATGGTTAAAATTTCTCACCTAGCATCACTTTCATTGCACTGTCATCTCTCCTCTCTGTGTGAAGATGTGTGCAGGGAGGAACCACAGCCATCCCAGGAGCCTTTGGCTGTGGAAAGACTGTCATCTCTCAGTCTCTGTCAAAGTACTCCAACAGTGACGTCATCATCTACGTAGGCTGCGGGGAGCGTGGTAACGAGATGTCAGAAGTACTGCGAGACTTCCCTGAGGTGGGTAGAGAGAACGGCGCCGTTTTCTCCCAACTAGAGTGACTTTGACTGGTGTTCTGACAGAGTTGTCTGACCAACAGCTGACCATGGAGGTGGATGGGAAGACCGAGAGCATCATGAAGAGAACTGCACTGGTGGCCAACACCTCCAACATGCCTGTGGCTGCCAGAGAGGCCTCCATCTACACAGGTACGTAACACTCCACATAAGATGTTAGACGGAATTGTCTCATCCACATTCTCTCTGTGACTGCATACTAACTCAGTTCGCCTTGTCAGGAATCACTCTGTCTGAGTACTTCAGGGACATGGGATACAACGTGAGCATGATGGCCGACTCCACCTCCCGTTGGGCCGAGGCTCTTAGGGAGATTTCTGGCCGTCTGGCTGAAATGCCTGCTGGTAAGTTTGGCGTCTCCCGGAGATTATGATAAGAGCTAGAGGAAGAGTCAGGCAGTGGGTAATGAAAAACGGTGTTGTTTGTGCATTGAATTCATGTCGGCATCAAACTCTGGATTTACAGGACATATGCAAATACATTTCAGTGATGAGGGTCTTTTGAAGTGATTAATATGTACTTAAAAGGAGATTTCATTGAATCTGTGTTTGCAGCTGAGACATTTTTGGAGGAGAAATTCTAAAATATTAAATGTGAAATGTGCATATCTAAAGCCTTTCTCAGTCTTTCTTGATGGTAAACTAAACATTTATTGGGTTTTGGATTGTTGGTATGACAAAACAAGTACTCTAAAGATACCTCAAAGGACTCTGGAAACCTTTTGATGAATATTTTTGAGTTACAAACTAAACCTTTAATTGATAAAGCCATGGGCTTTTGATAATGAGAATAAGGATTGCACTTGTTGCAGAGCCATTACATGTATACTAAATGCTCAGTTTTTGGAGTTTACTTCCTCTAAGGTTCATTAAGGCCTTTGCCTCCCTGATCATATATAAATAATGTGAGTCAGTGCAAAAATATGAAGACAGTCTTCTAGTTAAGTGCACCACCTTGCACTTGTTTATTTACAGTTTGCGTCTGTGGAGTAGTTAGGGTCTTTTTATTTTGAAAGAGAAATTCACTGCAACAGTGCTGGTGCAATCCTATCACCACTCTGTAGTCATCATCTTGCCAGCAGAAAGCAGAAAGCCAGTCTTCTGTGTTCAAGTGTTTCCCGTATCTGCCCACAGACAGTGGCTATCCTGCCTACCTGGGTGCCCGTCTCGCCTCCTTCTACGAGCGTGCTGGAAGGGTGAAGTGTCTGGGCAACCCTGAGAGGGAGGGCAGCGTCAGTATCGTAGGAGCGTGAGTACAGCTCTACTTTGTCCACTAGAGGGAGACATTAGCCTGCGCACCTTGTATTGACTGCAAGCGAAACATTACAGCTAAATGAAACAATTTGTTCATTTTCCCAGTGTATCGCCTCCTGGTGGTGACTTCTCTGACCCTGTCACTTCGGCCACACTTGGTATTGTGCAGGTAAATGATCAAAGTCAGACTTCACTGTCATTTTCAATAAAACTTTGTTGATTAAAGGGGCTTAGTTCTTTATTATTTCCTCTCTCAGGTGTTCTGGGGTCTGGATAAGAAGCTCGCTCAGAGGAAGCACTTCCCCTCTGTCAACTGGTTGATCAGCTACAGCAAATACACCCGTGCTTTGGATGAGTATTACGACAAACACTTCCCTGAGTTTGTGCCCCTGCGTACCAAGGCCAAGGAGATCCTGCAGGAGGAGGAGGACCTGGCTGAGATTGTGCAGCTCGTCGGAAAGGTAATTCAACATCAAGGTTTCATCCGCGGATAAACTTCGGTCGCTTTGAAATTTATAAGTTCATGCTTTATTAGCTTGATCCGACACATTTTTTTAAAGTCTGTTTAATGTTTTTTCAACAGGCCTCACTGGCAGAAACAGATAAAATCACACTGGAAGTAGCCAAACTGATCAAAGACGACTTCCTGCAGCAGAATGGTTACACTCCTTATGACAGGTAACGTCAGCTGCAACAAAGTGACATTGAAACCCTTTTTTCTGTGCATGCAGACCTGATCTACAAACAGCTTAAAATTCCTGATAATCCACTGATTTCTGACAGCCACTCGTCTGATTCTTCTCCTCAGGTTCTGTCCTTTCTATAAGACGGTGGGCATTCTCTCCAACATGATTTCTTTCTACGACATGGCGCGACACGCAGTGGAGACCACGGCTCAGAGCGACAACAAGATCACCTGGGCCATGATCAGGGAGCACATGGGAGAAATCCTCTATAGGATCAGCTCGATGAAATTCAAGGTGTGTGTGGGTGTGTTTGTGGTTTATGTGTTTGCTAAAGCTTGTGTATGTTTTCCCTGCCTTATTCGCTAATGTAGTTCTCAGGCTGAATTTAAGTTTCTACAGTAGGATAGCAAAAAAAGCCCACATTAATTTACTATTACAGGTACCTTTTTTAACATGTACTTCAAGACCTCTAAGGTTTAAGGTTTGAAGTCTCATAAGCTACAAAAATGACTTGAAACGGGAATTGTTATTATTCAAGGAATTCTGCAGAGATTATAGGGCTTAAAAAAAGTTTAAAGACGCTGTTTTAATATTTGCTTTCTTCGTAACGTGCAGAAGAAATCACTATGTCAGATGAAGGCTGTCTCTGTACTCTACCTCAAATGGGTTATTTTGAGCCTGTTTATGTAATTTTGCTGCTATCCACTCAATGCACTTATGCAGCATACACAAGAGCTTTTTCCTGAACTGCATGCTAGCTCAGAGAAACGACTTCTGTACAGCACAGTGAGAGTGACAGTCTTAGCTCATGCACTACTGATCGTGCACAGTCTGCTTAGGCCTGCTGTTTGTATGACTGTTTCTTTGTCGACCCAGGACCCAGTGAAAGACGGCGAGGCTAAGATCAAGGCCGAGTACGCTCAGCTGTTGGAGGACATGCAGAACGGCTTCCGCACGTTGGAAGAATAGGCTCCCGCCTCTCGCAACCTTTCCGGATTTCATCTCTGAGCCCTCCACTGCAGAATCACATTCCACCTCCTTGTATTCCTTAAAAACCTCTGTGCTCCCCCTGTGCTCCTTTTCTGAGTGATTGTATGATTGTGTGTGTGTTTGAGTGTGTTTGTGTGCATTTTCATGTGGAGGGAAAAGAGAAAGATGTACTGTATTCATGATTTTTTGTTGCCTCATATCGGCGCGCTCTGGATCCTCTGCATGGTCGCTGATCGTGCATGCGTGTGTGGATTTAATGTGTGTATGAAAGAGGGATCTCTTCGCCCCGTTTCTTCCTCTCTCTCTCTCTCTGTTTACATGATTTCTGTGTGAAGCCGTGATGCTCTTCCTGAAGAGGATTGTTCGGTTGATGTATTGTAATTCATAAACCATCTGTACAGAAGAGTATTGAATATAAATTTAATAAGATCAGTCTATTTATTGCCAGCATTTTTTGACGTGAAAGCTTCCTTGTTCTCTCTCTTTGTTTTTATGGTTGTGTTTCACGCTGTGCAGTGTCGTGTACTTTGCTGTGTGAATGTGTAAGAGTTGAACTCTGCTGTCCAGATCTTTCATCATGTTAATCCCAAAGAATTAAAGATGGGGAAAAAGAATAATGTGTCTGCGTGTTTGCCTGTTTGACCTCACTGTGTGGGTGGCACGGTGGTTAGCACTGTCGCCTCACGGTGTGTGGAGTTTACATGTTCTTTACATTTATGTGTGAGTTTGCTGCACTGTGTGTGATGGCTGCCCACTGCTCCTCAGTGATGAGTTAAATGCAGAGAACTAGTTCCACTGCATGTTCTGTGTGTGATCATATGCGACAAAGGGAAAGGATAAAGACTTCTAATAATGCCATCGGAGCTGCAGAACAAGTTTCTCTGCATATCAGTCATACTGCAACAGCCTGACCTTTGCTCAAAGGAATTATTTTGAGCTACTAGCTATTCTTTTCAAAGTTTGGAGCTAAATTTAGCAATTGTAATCTATGAAAGTAGTGATGAACTGCTGGAAAATATTTGTACTTGTGAAAAAAATGACTCAAACTCCATGAAAAAAAAACACTGCAGGAGTTTTGTCCTGAATATGTAAAATATTTGGATACTTGGAAAAGTACTTTAACCTTGTCTCTGGATGACTTGAATGAATGAATGAAGAGAGAAGTAATGTCAGAGCCCTTAACTACGTATGTGAAGACCAATGAGCGTCAACACTGAGATGACAACTCCCTTAAGGTATGCTCCCCTCGCCAGATGAGAAACACCTGCAATAAGGCGCACGAGCAGAGCTTTCGCTCCTCAGCAGAGCTTCAGAGCCGTGGGGGAAACACTGGTGTTTTCTTGCCATTTTTTTTAAAAACACAAACGCAGATTTTAGTCTGGAAAGACACCCTGGGTCCCCTCCGTGCCAGGTAAGTGACTGAACGCAACAGTTTCGTCTGACATAACCAGCATGTGGAGACACGCTGAGGGCGCAGCACGCTTGTGCGCTCACTGCAGCTGTGCGTAAAAATATCAAGACGCACGTTTTGACGTCTTTACAAATCTGATGGTAACAATTTATCTTCTTGGCTTTGTTTGACAAGGATTGAGATCCAGGTCGACTGATAGTTCCTATCGGCCAACAGAATCTAACATCGCACTCACACAAAAATTGTTTGATAGTGACGATGGTGGCGTTGGGTCGCTCTAATCATCAAATCCCCCAAATGTCGTTAAATATATTTAACTTTGTGACACAAGTGTTTCTTCTCACGATACTATTGTACTGAACAAAAGAAAAGGAGACAGTCTTGTGCCTTCAAGTATCTGTTCATGGGCATGAGCACACTTCCTGCTGGCTCTCCCAGTCAAACCAGTTCTGTTGCGGTGTTAATCACTTCCCCTGTGGCGCTGCTGGATACCCCTGTCTGTTTCATTACGTGTGACCGCCGAGGTTCGGCTCATGTTCTTACAGCTCAGCTCTCAAAAGACACACAAGCTAGTTTTTTCCCCCTCCAGTCTCTCCTAATGACACCGCAGGAGAGACTGATCTGTGTGTAATGTCAACCGGCAGCAGAGTTTAACAGGCGCTTGTCTTGTTATTTTGAGCTGCGCTGCAGAGCAGATGGACCAGGTATCCAACCGGTCAGCAGTGGGCAGTGATGATATCACAGATGAGTCAACATCTCTGGTTGATGCCAGGTGGAGCTCTGACGAAGAAGAGGTAAAAAACTAAACACTCCTATCAACATAAAGCTACTGCTGCTTATATATATTCATATAATTTATTCATATTATGCTTTTCTATTAGACCTTGTACCCACGAAGTAAAGAAATCTTTGACTGTCTCTTGTGGGAAGGATTCATTACATCATGTTTCACCCACCACATAATGATGTTGTCTCTTTGATGCAAAGCCCAGCAGGCTCATGATGATGTTTATTATCTGCTCAAACTCACCAGAGTTGTCTGTCAGACATATTTATTCTCGTTTCAGGGACAAAGGCATTAAATGCTCTCACTTTACAAACATAATGTCTCTTATGAAATCAGTGATGTTCACATCTCCTCCATCAGAGCTCAGACCCTCAGGGACAATGTCTGGCTGCACCTCAGACTCCTGTGCCCACCTACAAACAGAAGTTGGATGAATTCAGGAAGTTGTTCAAAGAGCTGCCAGACACAGAGAGACTCATAGTGGGTGAGTTATAAAGAATGACAAAACTATCAGAAATCCAGGATCATGCTCGACCCTAAATTTAACAATAATTTACAAATAAGAATATAATTGTTTGCTCAGGCAACATGTGTGTAATGCTTGTGCAAGTCGTGGTCTTTGGTAAAAGACATCAGAGATCACTGGCCAATATGTGAAACAGGTGATCTGTGACGTTCACATTATTTATCTTCCATTTCCATCTAAATATAAATACTACAACACTGTGTGATAAAATCACACGAATGATCTTTATATTCATCTTTCAGTGTTTCCTTCATGATATCATAACCTCACAAACTAAAGTAAAACACTGAAATTCAGGACTCAGTGTTTTTATAGCTGCAATAGAAATGTATGTATGCGTGTGTGGCTTTAATGGAAAATGTTCATGTTGAGACATATGATGTTGTAACTGGAAAAACATCTGTCATGTCTCCAAAACACAAGATTTTAACTAAAATTTAAAATTAATTTTAAAAAATGGAGCTCAAGTTTTGTTTATATTGATAATCAAAGTGAATAATAAGCAGAAACATATTGTCTTTACGTAACGTGAACTAAAATAAGGTTAATCACGATCACAGCATCTCACTACAGTGACAAGTTTTTATAGATTTAATGTCAGAAACACCTCAGGCAAATTCATTTGTGTGACGATTTCTCCTCAGACTACCCGTGTGCCCTCCAGCGGGACATCCTCCTTCAGGGACGCCTCTACCTCTCAGAGAACTGGCTCTGTTTCCACAGCAACGTGTTTTGGGGTACGAAGGTAATAAGGAAGAGGAGGAGGACAGAGAGAGAGAGAGGAGGGTGTGCAGTCTAACAGCACACACAGTCACTCAGTCACGTGGCTGCAAATGTGTGGCCAAAGCAGCAAAACACAGTAAAAGATTTATATTTTCATTAAGATGGTCGTTTGCTTTTTTCCTCTTTTAATGTTTCACTGTCTTTAAGAACTGATTAACTATTTAACAAATGAAAAACAGGACTGAACACTTTTAGGTACATTTGTGCTCAAACTTGACTTCCTTTAAGAGTGGGAGTAAAATATCTAAGAGTCTGAGGGGAAAGGAGAAATTGACCCTAAAACACAAGATGAAATCAGCCACGGTTAGAAAAATAAAAGTGTTTATGAGCCCCTTTTGTTAATCTGTTGCTACATTTTCTGTTAGCTCCACAAATAACTTAAAATATATAAAATAAAGAGAAATGCTTTCAGAAATACAGCTAATAGATCATAAATATGCAACTGACTTGTCGGTAATAAAAAAAACAGCAAGAAATTATAGGTCGCAATCATGTGCAACAATTACAGCAGAGCTACAACAGCAGAAGTAAGAAGGAAGTTTCACTAATTGCTACTTGCGGCAGCCTCAGTGGACCGTACGATAACACAACAACATCTGATTAACTCACTGCTGTGAGCAGTGAGTTCACACCTCGTCTTGGAAGGTGATAAAAGTCAGTTTGTCATCACAAAATAACTCCGGAGTGGAGGAGGATCTATCTGACGATGCATCTGGTGATGATAAGAATGTGTGCATGAACTGCAACCTTTCCCCTCTTGCATAGATCACACTGACACTTAAAGATGTCACGACTGTGAGCAGAGAGAAAACAGCTCGGCTGATTCCAAATGCCATCCAGGTCTGCACCAAAACAGACAAGGTATGTTTGCTACAACAGAACGTTAATTTAGAGTTTGTGTCACATTTGATAAACATGTAACTGATCACAGTACGTCTTTACATCTTCATCCTCAGTATTTCTTCACTTCCTTCTCAGCAAGAGAGAAAAGCTACCAAAGTGTTTTCCGCGTGTGGCAAAACACACTGGACAAGGTAAGGCCCTGCTCCCATTACCTGCTGTTATGGTACAGTCTCCTAACTACAGACACTCATCATGCAGGTTCAACACTGCTGCTCACCTCAGTGACGTGCAGAAAAACGCTGTTCACAACACCCTTCATGTAGCTTTGTAGACTGGTGTGACTGTGAATATCTCCCAGACCTCCGGCCGTTCTGTGACTTTACCCCATTTTGCAGCACTTATCTAACCGGTCCAGAGTACATATTAAACTGCCCCTGGCCACAGTCTGTCTTTCCTTTGAGGTTATCAGCGCTCTTCTGCTATTGCATGCAGGATAAAGATCTGCACAAAGCAGCACAGCAGGTTTACGCAGGAGTCCGACAGACACAAGCTTTTGTATATCGTTCCATACACCGAGGCACTGTTTTTGAAATAGTTTACCTACACGTATGTCGGGGATGTAGGACTAGCCAAGTTAAAAATAAACCCACTGCAAATCAGTTCAGCCACTTTCAACTGCAGAATTCAGTTTACACTGTAGTTTGAACACATGAATAAACAAAACCTATAGAGCTAGAAGGTATGTTTGCTTACCATTAAATGTATAGGTGCCAACACTGTAAACAGGTGTCTTAAAAGTGGTTAGCACATGAGATTTTTTCAGAAGTTGAACACTTAAAGAGGGTTTGAAATTCTGTTTAAATGTAAGAATTGGAATCAGTTCAAGTGTAATTTGTAAAAACGTTAAATTTAAGCCTCTTAGGCAGCAGCTTGGAAATGCAACGAAAACTACTGCTGACGATGTAAATAAACTGCATCAAAAAAGGGGGTTTGATTTCATGAAAATCTTGAAAAAGATAACTTTAAAAAGTGGTCGGTGTCTGTGGACGTGTAGAAGCTAAGAGCAGCTTAACTGTCAATTAAGATTAGAGATGAAAGCAGTTAAAACATCCACTGAAGCTGAAGCAGCAGACATCCATCACATTCATGCTTGAGTAATTAACCCCAACAATGTCAGGGGTGTAGTTTAAAATTAAAACCAGCTCAGCTTAGCCAACTCTGTTTGAAGACGTGATTCTAAATAGGCATCAAGCTACAACCAATTAAAAAAATTTAATTATAACTTGGCGCACGAGCTATGAGTAGGCCTAAATATCATTATGACTTTAAAAGGAGATAAAACAAACATGCCTTTCTTTCTGTCAATGATAAACGACAGGCAGCTCTCACTTCTTTTATTTGATCTCTGCTGCCTATAGACAAGCAAACAGACTATTCCTATAGACAGCAGCCTGCTCACAGGGGTGGCAGTCTGCTAGGATCCGCAGCACAAACATCAGGTACAAAAATATCTCCCTTCAGAAGTTCATTGACCCCTCCAGGTGTGGCCACGAGGGCTCATTTACATGCAGCCTGTGACCGCACGGAGCGCACTTGACGCCCCGCTTGCGTCGGGGCTAAATGGTGAAGAGAGTCATATGAAACAAAGGAGTTTCTTCAACCGCCTGCTTGTACCGTCTCTGAACCGGACTTTCGACTGGTAGAGCGAGTTTTTTTTTTTTTTTTTAGCCTGTTTACCTTTAATCACGGTGTCGTCTAAATCTGGGCGGCGCGTCTTCACGCCCCTGAACGCGTTAAATCCAGGACTTCCTGAATGTGAGTACGCGGTGCGTCCAAGTTAAGTTTCAGATCACCGTTTGACAGCCGGTTAAAGCTCACGGCTTCAAGGAGAGGTCATCTGACAAGTGAGTACCTCAAGTCTGTGTGAACTGATTTTAAACTTTCCTTCGGTTTTAGACGCGCTTTAACTTTTTTTTTTGGTTCCATATGGCTAAAACGTCTCCCTATCAATGCGAAATAAACAGGCCAACAATAACAGGCTACCGGCCGTTTTATCATTTTATAACTAGGACATCTCGCTTTTGTTATCTTGTGTTATTTAAAACTGCCTGCCCCAGTTATTTCCTCTGAGCACCTGTTGCCACAGATGTTTGTGTTGTTCTGAGTTTTTTTTTTAAACCAGATATTTATTATTCTTTTCTGATATTTGTAAGATTGTGCTTCTCCTGGCTGTCAAGGGTTAACACAAATATGTAAGATGAATATCCCAGCAGTGGAGGGAGACAATAAGGTTTGTTTGTCACCCATGGAGATAAGACTAACCTGTGTTATGTGGAGGCTACGTGTTTCTAGGTTACCTGTGATATTTTCACACCATGATTTCAATCTTTGAGTCCCAGTTAGGCAAGAGGAAGAGAGATCTGCACGAGCTGATTTCCCAACAAGCAATATGGGTGATGTTTCCTTATCCTTAATGTCTTCTCTTTTATTTCTTCTGTCCACTTTTAGCCTCTGACCAGCTTGGAGTTGTGGCAGATGGTGAAACAGCACTATGGTTTTGACCTGGGCCTGAGCCATGAAGAGATGGAGAGCTTACAGATTTCAGCAGAATCAAGCATGCACCCCAGGTAACACACTCACCTGCTTCTCTGCGCCTCCATCCTCACACGTCGTCTCCATGTGGTGTAAACTAACACCTGTCTTGTTTGTCTGCAGCCTGACGGTGAGGCCTGGTGGTGATGAAGGTCCCGGGAGGCTGGAGCGAACGTCCTCCCTTCGCCTCCCTGGGTTGGAGCATGGGCCCTTGGAGGCCTCCACGCCTCAAGGGGAGGACTTGCCCTCCCCTTTCGGCTCACAAAGCTCTGCCAACATGGTATTAAGATTGGTATATTTGTTCTTTATTGTGTGCCGTGTGCATGTCTTAACCTTTTGTACGTTTTACAGGATGACTCTCGCAACACTCCGACTCCGCGGCGTAGCCCCATTCCCCCGCTGGACCGCCTCGCCCCAGAACGAGCTTCCAAGCGCTCCTCGCTTTCTCTTGACCTCAACGCAAATGAGAACGGCGTGTCGGAGCAGAGCGGCTCAGAGAGCATCGAGGACGGTGAGAGGACACAACCAGGGCAACTGTAGGAGGATGTCTAAGCTCATATGTTATGCATTTTTGTTGCTTAAATATTCTCCTCTCACTCTGTCCTTTTTTTTTTTGCTTCTTTAGTGGAGGAGCGAGTGGGTTTGCCCGAGGTGCAGGGTCGACTTTATCTTAACAAGGTCTTCCACATTAGCGCCAACAAGATGTTCGAGCTGCTCTTCACCGACTCCGGCTTCACCCGCAGGTTCATGAACGTCAGGAAGATAACCAGTAAGACTCTTAATCTGAAAAAATCTGTTAAAAGCAAAAAAAAAAAGGAAATCTGTTGCATTGCTTACCTGATAAACAATGTTAATCTTTATGGACTCTATTAAATGACCAATAAAATGAATCAAATGATCAACCACTCCTTAAACTAACTCATCAACCAGTTTTAGCTAATGGAAGCTCTCATGAGTGGTATGCATGTTTTGCATTGTGTTATCAGACGCCAGTTTCACTACCTGGCAAAAGGACGACTCTGGAAACATGAAGAGGAGTTTGAACTACACAATAACCATCAACAACCCTCTGATTGGCAAGTTCTCCACTGCTACAGAGAACCAGGTGTGTTTACATCTGCATTAATGGTGTTTGCGCGCTTTAATGGCTGGCTTGTGACTTCATTGTACTCTAATTACCTGTCAGACGCTGTACAAAGAATCCAGGGAGGGTCAATATTACCTTGTGGACTCGGAGGTCTTCACCCATGACGTCCCCTATCACGATTACTTCTACACTCAAACTAGCTACTACATCATACGCAGCTCGAAGCGCAAGTGTCGCCTCAGGTAAGGTAGTCTAATTATATCAGCTCCGCGTTTATCATTTTTAAATGACTGCCGTTTAAACTGCCCGTTTTGCTGTTTTTACTGGCAGGGTTTACACCGATGTGAAATACAGGAAGCAGCCATGGGGCCTGATCAAGTCCTTTATCACAAAAAACTCCTGGAGCGGCATAGAGGATTACTTCAGACAGCTGGGTAAGAAGAAAGCCCAGTGGAAGCAGAAGAGAGCACTCACCTGTCGTCTTTACTCAGCCTGTGGTTTATTTAATCCCTGATCTGATATGAACAGTTTCCTCCAACATGCATCAGGCTCTGCAGCCGTGAGTCATTTTATGGCAGCATTTGCATGGAAGGGCAAGAGGAATGTAACGGGCTATAGAGTGCTGCAGGGATGGTGTCTTTTTGTAGGTCAACTTTGCATCTTCCTGTAGAACAAAACGAAACAATTCTTAGCTCGTATTAACCACAGGCCTCACTTCAGTCGTCCGTCTAAAAACTCACTTCTGGTTTCAAGACTCTTGAAAGACCGCAGCACTCTCTGAGGTCTGAAGTTATCAGCCATTCAAGCTCAGCGCACTGAGTTTGAGCAGTAAAATGTTAATTAATTATGTACTATTTTTTTTGTCTTTTAGTTATTTGTTAAGCAGACTTGTTTTAATAAATAAGCGTCCACTTATGCCGACACTTCCAAGTGTTTTTACGGCCCTGACCTTTCTTAATTCTGCTCTGTGTGTTTGACTTTCTGTGGCCCTTTGTTGACACTGAACAGAAGCAGAGCTGTTGGAGGAGGAAGCAGAGATGAACCAGGGAGGTGGAGACCCTGGGAAGATGAGTGGGCTTCGGAGGAGGAGACGGACTTATAGCCGGACTCTACAGGAGCACATTAAGTCCAACAAGCCGTACGGGCAAGACCCCGAGCAGCACAGAGACAGCAGCATGGGTACATGACTGTTTATGACGGCTTTAAAGGAATAGCAGGAGGAGAATTTGGGAAAATTGCTATCCATTTGTCTTGCTAAGACTGTTGAAAAGGTTGATACAGTTATCAAGGTTAGTGTCAGGGTATACATAGATAGTCTTTAACATGTATTACAAAGAAAGGATCAGGATTTTTTGTTGTAATAATATACAGACGATGTGCACCTATGTATTTGTAATTTTTAGTAAATCATTATTTACTATATTTACTATATATATTTTTATTCATAGTAGCCTAGGCCAGGGCAGGGCTTATTCATACTACAGGCCACCTCCCCTTGCACAGGTCGTTTTGGTATACTTTACAGGGGCAGCTTAGCGTAAAGCTTGGATGCATGGGGAAACAGCAAACCTTGCTAACAGCGCCTCTAAGCTTACTAGTTATATTTATATCTTTTTGTTTTATCAATGCAAAAACTTAATCTGAAAATTTACAAGCTGTGGCTTTATGGGGGATTCAGAAGGTTGCTTTCAAACAAAATATAAAAGTTTGTGAACTGAAGAGGTGCTGGCAGGCAGTTTTTGTGACCTTCAAACGGAGCCAGACTAGCTTACAGTACTTACGCTAGGCTAAGCTAATTAACTTCAGCCTCCAGCTTCATCGTTAATTAAACAAAGAGCTGTATTCATCTTGTCATATAATTTTGTCCAAAGACAAAAAAGGTATTAAGTATTAGTACTTAATAAGTGATGCTACAAATGTTTTAATTAGCCATTTGTCTACAATTTCCATTTAAACATAGCAAGCATGCACATTTAAAAACCCATTAAATTTCCTTTATCTGACTGATGGGAGGCTTGCAGCACATTCAGAATATTCAAATAAAGACTGTGGTGCATCAAATACCCAGTTGTTCATCACAGTTGCTACGTCTGCAGCAAGAAAATGTTAAAAGCATTGACAAATCCTTGAAAACAAAGGTTTATTGTGAATTCTTCCACAGCTATAACCGCCAAAAATCAGAGGCGTCTCTGTAATTTATTACAAAACGTTGCATGCCATAAAGAGGAAATATCTTCTTGCTAAAAATGTTGAAAAAAAGTGCAGAAATTTCTC
>JAPZDX010000013.1:10015940-10032261 GCA_029783625.1 Naso annulatus | reverse complement strand
AGGAAAAAAATTGACTAAAATGTTACATTGAGTTTGGTGTGAAAAAAATAGAAGATTTTATTTTTAGGCCGTATCGCTCAGCCCTAATCAAAAGTGTTTCATTATTGCTGTTCTTGGCCGCAAAATTCTAAATCAAAAGATCTTATTTTTATTTTCGCACGATGAAAATTATTGTTGCTTTTATTGAAGAACATTCTTGATGACCTTTTTGACAGGATACAGGCGTAACAAAGCAAAGCCTCGGTCACTACACACACTACAAGGGGATACACAATAATATTGGGCTGCAAAGGTCTTTTGTATCCTCCAGAGGGACTCTTTCATAATAGTTGTTTGGGTCAGGAAGCTGCCTCACCACAGGCTTTCGTCTCAATAGGTCATCATTAATCCATTCAATCCTCTATGGGAAAGTGGAGTATGGAAGGTCACAAGAGATGCAATCAAACACAAGGGTCACTTCAGATATATAACTGTGACCACTTCAGCAAAGGCGAGCGGCTGCTGTGGATATCATACCTCTGTCGAACCAGCTGTTCCAGCCCTCTCCTCTCCTCCATCTGGCGGCGCAGTCTCACCATCTCCTGCTGAACCATCTCCTCCTGCCTCCGTGCCTCCTGTTTCCTCCTTGCCTCCTCCATTCGCTCCCTCCTCTTCGCCTCCTCCATTGCAGCTCGCTGGGCCTCCCTCTCTCTCTGCTGCCTCTTCCTCTCAGCCTCCCGTCTGGTCCTGTTCTCCCGCACCTTCAAAGGCAATCAGTAGCAATTTGTGTTATTTTAAATGCAACTTGTAAGCAGTGACAGTTTCCCCGCCCACAGCATTCACATCCCTTATGCAAGCTGAGGAATTTGAAAACTCACTTTGTTTACATACCTGCATGTGTCGTGCTTCCATGGTGACAATTGGGTTTCTCAGTTTCCTCCTTGTTTGTCCAACATCCAGCGCCAGTTCCTCCATCATTCCACAGTCCAACACCTCTCGCTCCATCAGGTCTTGTAGAAAGCTGCTTACAGTGCTGTGCTCTTCCTCCTCAGCCAGGCAGTTGTACAAATCTAAGGATTTAAAAGAGAAGTATTATGTCACAACTTTGAGAGAGACTGATATCCCACCTTTTCAGTTCATTTCGCCATGGTTTGAAAATCAATTTGCTGAGACGTTAATAGTCACATAACATAGATAATCTTTAACAGAGGGCATCAAGTTAAATGTCAATATTATACATTATGTTTTGGCCTCTAGTTACAAATATGGATTGTATTGAAATCCCAAGAAAACGCCAACATCTAGGTTTTTGTACAACTAAATCAGTTAGTGAAAAACCATTGCATTCACAGTTCATGTTCTAGGATTATGAAGCAAAAAATACCCAACAACAGGATATTTGGTAGCCTTTTTGGTTTTAAAGTCTGTGATTAAATGTACAACCAAAGAAGAAAACACTCCCACTTCTTGACTGCATTATTGCACTTTAATAACTGTGAAAAAAAAAAGAAAGTTTATAAAATGTTTAATGAGCTAAATTCTTAATCTTAAGATAGTTTGATGTCTGTGAGTTGGGTGGAATTAATTCAAAACAGTGAGTGTATGGAAAATCTTATGCAATAAGTCAGTGTAGACTTTTTGGAGTTGAAGAGTTAAAAAATGCAAAACCACTGGTAGTGACTGTAAATTTTAATGTTGTCTGAGTTTCCTTGGCTATTTGACTGGCGTACAGAGTTGGTAGGTAATGACTTGTGTTACATTTTGTTTAGGGGTTGGCCACAAAAAGACAAATAAAAACTTTGTGAGTAGTTCAGCCCAAAAGTTTAAAAACGTCTTCATCCACAAGACCTGGGTTGAAAGACTGACCTGACTCCGTGTTGTGCAAACCTCAACTGAGTTTTTTCGTTCCTTTAAGGTGAACTATTCCTTTAACTAACCTTTGAGCTCACTATTTACCTATTTATCTACCTACTTTGGATCAATTTAAACCGGTCTTGATTCATCACAATATGAGCATCAGGTTAGTATGACAGATAACGCAGTTTTCCTCCTTGCTTCGTACCATCAAATTTGGTGTAGCTCACTGTGGCGGGCCGAGCACTAGCCAATGCAACAGGGTTTCTCCTCTCAGCGGTGCTCATCGGGTCATCTTCCTCCTCCGTCTCCAGCTCCAGCCTCAACTTACTGCACAGCCAATCACTAAGAAGAGCCTGAGCTGCAAGAGGCAAGCACACAAACATCATTGTTTAGCCTGCTCAGGCTCGTTACTGTTACACTTGCGACTTTTCTCTAGAGACAACTTTCTCCTCATTGGCTGACCTACCTTCACTGTAAGCATCATCATGATCTCTTAGCTGGTCAGAGCTTTGCAATGGTACAGCAAGCCTGCTGGTTGGACGAGGTCTCTTGTGGGAGAAGACTTCAGATATAGCGAACTCTGAAGCCACCTCCACTCTCTGAGGACAGGGAAACAGACAGAGAGATTAGGGCTGAAACCATTTTCATTATCAATTAATCTGATTATTTGATTTATTTAGTCTGTTTAAAGCATAGGAATTCAGTTTACAGTATTACAAAAACATGGACCATTAAAGCACACGTATATATACACAGAGCTGCACAGGCAACCAAGTCCGTCTCACCTTCTTCCACTGATGGGTATCACCATTCTTCACATGCATCTGTTCATGAAAGCAAAAAAAAAATTCAAGCGTAAGCTGGCACTGTTTGCAAGAAAGGCCACAGAGGGCATAAAAAGGCTGATGTCATGGTCACCTTTCCCTGCTTGACATTTCCTCAGCCCACAGACACCTCGAGCTGTTGCCGCATTGTGCAAATTGACAGCTGAGCCGGTGCCTGATGTCTGCGGATTACTTGACAGGAGAGCTTAGCTATTGCCTTAAATCAGCAGATTACTGCAAAATCATTTCCCAGAAGTTCAAAAGTTGGTGCTTTACTCGCAGCTATTCTGTTATCTCACTCTCAGGCTGCTGGTATGTGGGTAGGTGTCTATGTGAAAAAGACCAAATGTGGGCTATGACATCTCTAAATCGTCCCCAGACATGAGCCATTCATGCATACACAGAATGAACACTGATGTGCTGCTCCTTCATTCATAAACTGAAGAGAAGGGAAATTTTTCTAATTAGGTTTTACCTCCCTAGGGGATTTGATAATTCTAGAGAAATGTCTGAAAGTGAAAACTGATTTAAAAAAAAAACAACTTTTAATTGTTCTCCCTTTAGGAATAGGCTATGTGATGAGATGAGCACCTCGGACTTATTATCCAAAATGGAAAGACACAGTTTACCTTCTTTTTGACCAAATCCAGTGTTAATAGAAGCAAGACACCCTTTAATCCAATTCTTAAACTTACCTTGTCTCCAGATATTTCACTCTTGCCGGGGCTCCTCCATCTAAAGAGGTGAGGATTGTGACCTGGAAACGTCATCATTTGGTTAGTTATGGACCCTTAGCGTACCTGTGCTACTATATTGTAATCTCTACAATAATTATTTACAGTATTTGTTTGTATTGTACAGCCCTATTCTACAATCCTACACGGATCACTAAAGCAAATACTTTCGATTTCTATCGATAAATATAGTTAAGTGTGTAGAAGTCACTACAAAGAGCCCTCGCAAAAAAGGAAGACCTGTGAACGTAACTACCATCAAGTTGGATCGAAAAGGATTCTGGGTAATGTAGTGAATAAAACACTTTTCTAGGCTAACTGCCCCGTCAAAAAAGCGTTTCAAGACTACATGTCCCGCTACACTTTGTTTGTAGTTGAGGCGTCTCTCTGGTAACCATAGCGACAGTGTTCCCTTCCCCACAAGATCAGAAATTCAATGTAAATGCACTGAAACTCAAAAATAAAATAAAAAGGATTGGATAACGCTAATTGTAACTGTTTGTACAAAGAGTAGCACAGCAAATTGTTGTTCGGTCAAAAAAGGAGGCACTGCAGTGCACTTTGTAGTTTTTGAAGTGTTGTCGCGGCTGGTGATGACGACATATTTCCACGACTTGTAGTTCCTGTCAGGCAGTCTTGTAGGTAAGTGAATTAAACTTGTATTTTTTTTTACATAAAACGTGTAAAATTCAAACAAGCACATATGTTAACGTAAGCTTTCTTAACATATGTCATTTTCAAAGCAGTAAACATGTTCACTCGACCAAAGCTTGCCTTGAGTCGTAACACGTGAGCTGTCAGGCGGTTAGGCTAGCTAGCTACGTGGCTAATTCAAATGCTTTGCTAACGCTAGCTCACAGGGATCTCATTGAAACTCGTGGTTTAGGTATTGTACGTTAATGTAGTCTGGTTAATTTGTTTTAGAGCATGGCTGGCAGCAGGATGAAGCTGGAGCTGACTCGTGTGGTTCAGGGAAAAAGCCGGCTGGGTGTCCTGAAGGGGCTCGGCAGGACGGGACAGCACTCACTGGAAGTCCCGGGGTGTCTGCTGTACACACACTTTGGAACAGTTCCCCACCTCACCCAGGATACACTGCACACCCTGAGCAACCTCCCCTCTGTCACTCAGGTCACCTTGTCTAATATGTAAGCTGAACTCATTTCACACACAAAAACACACTCTGAAAAACGTGAAATCCCTTTCTTTACATTCCCTTTTCCACCTTTCTTATCCCCCAAGTGCAGAGCACCAGGAAGTGTTGGAGGAGTTTAAGGATGGATTCAGGAAGTTTGCAGGTAATTTCGTTCAGTCAAATTTTTGTCCATCTTTTTTTCCCCCCTCCTCAACCCTCTTTCAGTACCACATATCAGAAGCCAATAGTAAACACAACGAATGGGGACAATGCTAGCACACCAAACAACAATGATTAATGCTAAGCAACACTGATGATGCCCAATGTTACTGAAAATGTATTTAAATTTAATCAGAATGAATTTAAATGTAATTCATCATCGTTTTTTTTAACCTAACTGAAAACTATGTGGTATTTTTAAAATGAAATAATTTTATTATTGCAGGAAAGGGCAGCTGAATTGTATTTAATATAACAAACTGATTGAAAACTGGGTATTAAATCAAGTAGCATAAGCTTATGACAACAGTAGCAACATAGTGCAGAAGATCCTATTTTATGCAAAGTGTTTTTACACAGATAGTCAATAAACACTTTTTCATGTTGAGTTTTCAAGTTTGCTTTTGACCTTTAAAACAACAAATGCCAAAAACAGTGATGAGACTCACCCAGAAACTGTTTTGCTATTTTCAATGTCAACTTTAAAGCAAACATGATTGAGAGGTCTGCTAAGTCTGTGTGTGTAATCCAAATGAAATCTCCACAGCAGCCTCTGAATAACTGTTAAGGGTTATTTTTGTCGACATCTTTTTATGTACTTGAAGGAGAAAAGAATTTTTGAAATGTGATTTCTTATCAGATACATCCAGTGTGGTACGGAAAAGGAAAACATGTTGGGTTACAAAGGAATCCCTCACAGCAGTTCGTGAATACACCCACGCACATTACATAGCTCAATTTTAAATTACCGTGTTTTTAAGCAGCCGCAGATCTTGAAAGAAGTTGTGAATGTAAATATCTTCCTCATGTGTGCCTTTTTTTAGTCCACCTTAAAGAAACCGTCCATACATCTCAGCTGGGTAACACAGCATTTGAACTTTGTGTGTCCCACTCTGTGTGTCCATTGACTGAAGTGGCTTCGATCATTATTTAAGCCACAACTGTCTCTCATACTGTCAAAACAACAAGTACAGTCTGATCCGAATCACTGATCTGCATGTCAACAATAATTTGGCTGCAGTGGAGGAGAAAATGAGTTGTTTGTTGAACTATTTTGAAATAACCTTGTTACTGTTGGGCTCCACAGTGAGTCTTTTGCGTCATACATGTTTCAAACAACCGCATCAGAAGAACCTCTGACTGCCAGTCTAAAATGCCTTTTCTGGTGTGACTCGTTGATTGATGCAGCAAATGTCACACATGCACATCGCACAAATTCACTCTGACAAGCTTAGGGTATATAAACAACATTATTTCCACTGGCTAAATTAGAAAGATGGAACAAATTGCTTCTAAATATACTGTATGTTGAGTTCAGTACGGTAAAGCTCATTAGCTCCATGAGCCTGACAAAAGAATTAGTGTTGTTTTGAGTAATATTTACATGAATGCCCCAGAAAAGTGACCTCATTCAGCGTTGCTGTACAGCCGTAGCTATGCCGCTAAGCTTTATGTGGCCTCAAGCACCCAGAAATGAAATTAGAAATGTAATCACTGTAGCACCACTTGTTTTAAACTTTCAGCAGATTACTACAGTGCTGCCTCTTAAGTCCCAGATAGGAAAAGCAGTGATTGAATAATTAGAAGTAATAGCTGCTGCTATTAAGCCTGTTTCACTTTTTGATCATCTGCTGCAGCTGGGTTTGCTGATAAGGCCACACCTCGTCCATCTCCTGACTCGGTGCTGAACACGTAAACATGCAGTGAAGCGTCTCATTCTGTCAGCTTGCTTCATGCATGGCCTCTGCTGACCTGTTGTTCACTTTTGTCCTCTGTAAGTGATGCATAGTGATTTTTGATTCGCTCTTTGTGCAGGTCTTCATGATACCGTGTTGTATTGCTCGCTTCACGACCCTGCGACCACCTGTCCAACTGGTTACACTACCAACAAAGTGAGTTTAAGTTCCTGCTAAAAGAAATAGAAACTGCAATGTGTTGTAAAATACTCTTATTCCATTTTATATTAAGAGTGAAAAGACCTCTTTTATATTTGTGTGTTAAATATCTTAGTTAATTAGTTAGAACCTTTTGTTTAAGAACTCGGGGAATCAATTAAGGGGGAAACCCTCATTTTCAGTGATGCCGAGCATGACAAAGACATTACAAAGTAATCAAACAAGGTAAATGAGTAAAAACAAACATTCAACAAGAGAGTCAGTTATAACAATTACAAGCAGGCAGAGGACGATTTTTCAGCAAAGACCTAAAATGCCCAAGTGGTACACGAGAGTCCAGTTTTAGGTTCTGTTGCAAGAGACTCCAGGACACTACAGCAGTAACACTGGAAGCAGTTTTTCCTAAATCAGTCCTGGTTCGAGGCACCTCCAGGAGAAGTCTGTCACTGGATCGAGTTAAAGAGTGACTGGAGTTCCAGTGTAACAGAGATGTGATGCATGATGGTAATTCTCCAATCAGAGCTTTGAAGATAAACAGATACCAGTGGTTATTATGTCTCTCTGACAAAGAGGGCCAACTGACTTTGTTATAGAGGATGCAGTAATGAGTGCTGTAGTTGTCACCAGTAATGAATCTTAGGGCTGAGTGATAGACTGTATCTAAGGGCCTCAGTGTGCAGGCAGCAGCATGTCTGTAAATTATGTCACCGTAATCTAGGATTGATAGAAAGACTGATTCAACAATATGAGCTCTACAGAAAAAAAAGGAGAACTAGATTTATTTCTAAAGAGAAAGACAATTCTTTGGCACAGTTTATTAACTAAATTACTGATGTGACATTTAAATGTAAATGTATCATCCAGCCAGATGCCAAGAAACTTATGTAGCTGCATCCAATAGCCTGTTATTCTAGCTTTCTTAGCATAAAGACTAGGAACAGCTAGCTTGGCTGTTGAAAGGTAGCAAACCTCCAAAGTGTAAAAATGATGTGTCGGACTATTCTTTAGCTGTGCAGCAGTTGCCAAGCAACCAGAGGAGACAATAAGTTCCAGTTTCCCTCCCAAAAAATTTTCACACATGAACCACACTTTGTCTTTTTAACACTTTATTTTTGTTAATTAGCCTTTTGAAATGCTGGTAGGTGGATTTTGTTACCTTCAGAGAGTGTAAGGATATCTGATTACTCCTGTTTTAAAGCAAAGCCAAGCTAAGCGGCTACTGTGAGATTGGTATTGATCTTCTCATCTAATTCTTGGCAAAAAGCTGAAAAAGCTTTTTTCCAACAAGACTTTACTATTCTCTTACAGAGGGAACTTTCCTGGTCAGATTCAAGCATCATCAAAAGTACTGTTTCCCCTTGATTTCCTGTTTCCTCTCTGGGTTGTCATCAGACGGTGTCGGTGTGGGGCAGCGGTGGGCGCATAGAGCTGACAGTGGCCAAGTTCATGGCTCTCCAGAGGACCGTGCAACCAGACTGGTACCAGAGCATGGCAGACGGAGAGACGTGGCAAAACAACACCTCCCGCAAAAGGGTCCGAAAGTCGGTGGACCGAACTCTTGCCCACTTGGACGAGTGTCTGCTGCTGCACCAGAAATCACAGGTGGTCACAAGCAAACAGCCGCCTTAACACACACAAGCACACGCCACAGTTCCAGCACATTTGTGAATCAGTCATGCACGGCGCAGGCACAAGACAAGGATTGATGTGTGGTGTTTTTGTTGTCACAGGGGGCCGCTGTGCAGCTGTGATACAGCTGAGGACACAGTGAGATTAAGAGGAATACATTATGAGTGGGTACATACATCATCAGTAGGTGTGTAAGGGCTCATCATCAAGCGTGACTAATAAAATTAACTTTTTATTTTTAAAAGCAGTGAAACGCTACCTCATTTCATGATAGAGTGAAGCTGGTTGTCACGAGTTAAACGTATGATGCTTTCACTCCGTTGTGCTTCAGTGGAGATAATGTCTATTTTTTAACTGTATTGCTCAAGTTTAATTTATTGGAAGTAGTTCATTGTGTTTTTTGTTGCATTAATTTGAGGTGTCAGAGATTTTATGTGTCTGCTAAATGCTGCATTTATGTGCTCCTCTTGTGTATTTTATTGCATTTACATGCAAATTGAATTTCCCTCAGGACAATAAACGTTAAGTGTAGAATGATGTGAGCAAAGAGCTGAACAGAACTGACTGCACACTGCGGGCCTGTCTTGACGTCAGCATTGTACCGAGTGAGCTGCTTGATTGCTCCCAAGCTTCACTCCTCCACCCATCACTGCATCTTTCCTCCTCGTGATGTGCAGTCAACTTCATGCAGAGTCATCAAAATCCAGATGGGTTCTGTCAAGAATAAAACCCTTTTTTTTTTTTTATTGCACTCGAATAAAATTTCACTTTGTTCCTGCAAACCTGATCGTGCACCATGTGTAGCTTAAAAATGAAGCTATGATCTGTTTAACATTCACATTTTTGTCGTGATATGGTTTGATTTTTTCACTCTCTCTGTTTCCAATTTCTTGTCCCTTTTCATTTAAAGGGTAACTTCCTGTCAGCTTCGTAATCAACAAACTGTCATTTCTAGGAGTTGGAAGGCGTGGAAGTGTTCGGGGTGGTGGAGGGAGGAGACATTCTGGAGGAGAGGGTGCGCTCGGCCAGGGAGACGGCGAAGAGGCCTGTGGCAGGATTCTGCCTGGACGGCCTCCAGACGAGCTCCATGGACCAGACACTGAGGACCCAACTCATCGCCGCTGTGACCAAAGAGCTGCCCGAGGACAAACCCAGGTCAGTACTGTCTGTCAGTGTGTGAGAAATGAATGTGTTTATAGTTAGGGTTGTAAGGGGAGATTTTGTTTTCCCACCAGTCATGCACTCTTCTCCACTGTTAAGCTGAAAAGTCAAAGTGAACTTTATTATCCCGCCAGGGGAAATTTATGTGGTCGTACGTGTCTCACACATAACACTTTAAATATACTGACAATACAGTATACACGCACAGCATATGAATAAGACCCTAAAAGTTCAGAAAAGTTGTGTATGAAGTCATTAAAGGTGGAATATTTAAAAAGGTTGGAAAGATATTGTCACGCAGCTGCATAAATTAGCTGCTAACCAGCTAGTCCTAGCTTGTACTTTGTACCTCAAGAGGCGATAGTCTGATAATATAACTCAGGCCTCAGGAGGTGGGTGCAGACTGACAGTTACTGCCTGCAGTTACAACATGCACACTGCTGTGCAAAGCTCCATTCGTGCACAACAAGAACAGTCTCTGGAGTTTTTTTGTTGTAGCTCATATTGTGTAGTAAAAAGAAATAGCTTCTTCTGAAGATTTTAAAAAGACCCCTCATGTTTCGAACCAGACCTATTACACTGACAGATTACAGTCCCTTTTTAAGCGCACAAGGACAAACCTTAAGAGGTTGCTGGTTCTCCAAACGTCATTAGACTGTAGCCCTTCAGAGGCTTAAAACCTCCAGGAGAGTATTCCTCTCCTTGATGTGATGAAGGAGCTCTTGCTGTGATTCGTGAGGAGCAGCAGGACCTCCCTGTGAGCTTCAATAAGTTTTCTCGTGAACGGGATCACCTCGACTACCATGCTGGTAGTTCTGGCTGTTAGGAGAAGCCGCTCTCTGCTGGAAAGTGGAGTGGAGTCATTATCAGAGCTAAATTGGGCTTGACCTTGACACTTACAGGCAGCGAGTCAGAGGGAGCTAGTTAACTGAGAGCACAAACACACACACTGGCGCACATGTTGTCGCAGGGCAGAGAAATGCTGCTGGTGCAGTAATACGTTGTAGATGTTAACGTGTGTGTGTGTGTTTCATTGGTTATGATTCATGGAACTTTTAATTCACTGCTTGTCGTCCTGCTGTGTTTGCGTGTGTTCGTGTGTGACTCTCAGGCTGCTGCAGGGTGTAGGACGGCCTGATGAGGTGCTGGCGTGCGTGGAGGCTGGCGTGGACCTGTTTGAGAGTTTCTTCCCCTTCCAGGTGACGGAGCGAGGCTGCGCTCTGTGCTTCGACTTTGACGTCTCCCCGGACCCTGAGCGCGCAGGTAGAGCGCCCCCTGCAGGTGTGGTGAATAGCTGTGCTCAAGAGTAGCCTCATAAGTCTTGTCTGGGTAACACAATGATGATGTCACCTGATATCTCAAGAAAGCTCTGAGGGAACTTCATTATATCAAGCCCCAATGTCAAGGTGGACTTGAATAAAGTGATTGGATTTGGTGATAAAAGGTCACAGGGCACTGTGATCTGCCGAAACACATTTCTGGCCATAACTGAAGAATTCATGTGCTAATTCTTACCAAATTAAACTCAATTTGTAATAGAAAAACTGATGATTTGATTGATATCTAAATGGTCAAACTGGTAACCTCACTGTGACATTGTAAGAATTATATATTTATTAGAAAATAAAACATCAAAACCATAATAAAAACTTCAGTCTGGACAAACATGGATATAATCTGTAACTTGGCTGGTGGAAGGCAGTTATTCTAGTTCGACATGTAGCATTTAAATCAAAGCACACAGGTCTAATTCTGAATTAATGGGGATACGAAGTTCACAGTTTATTTTAATAATTCTGCCCTTGTCAAACCAAATGACCTCTCAGGTAAAGCAACCTTGCCCAAAGCCACAAAACGACTTTTTCTAAATTCACGTGTGATGAGAGAAATTACCCCCAAAAAGATGGAAAACAGTCACGCTTCTCTTCAAGAGCAAGTGCAATACATGCCTGGAGCAAAGTGACATGTCACAGTGTAATTTGGCAGTATGGGTGGGGGGTCTGTCTCGCTAGAGGCATTCAGATGAGAGTGATATGTGATTGTCGTGGGAAATGTGATTCCCCTTACTGCACAAGTTTACTAAGCATGATTTCTTTGCATAAGGCAGATATGGAGAAAGTAGTTAGAGAAGATAGCATCATGGATACGCAGAGATTTGATAAGTGGAGAGATGTAAATGTGTCTAAGTAGAGAAGAGGCAGTGCTTTGATGCCACAGAGTCGTAGCTAACTAATAAAGCACTGAACACATGACTAATGATGCCCAGTAATCAGCCTTGCAGGCGTATGGTAATTCATATAGGAGGAGCCTGTCGTGTTAAATTGAAGAACTTACAGATGTTCTCATACAAATGTAAACGGGCATACATCTCCCAGCAGAGAGGCTGCATGGAGAATTTACTCTAATTACCTCATCATTAAGCAGACTTAATTTGTTCAGTGTGAAGATTTTCGCCTATAACCACACGACCTTTCATCTACTCTCAGTTTGCTGAGCAACAAGACTAAGTCTGCCTGCTGCTTATGCCAGTTTTCACAAAACAAATAGGAAAGCAACGTGTGTCTCCATGGATGCATGCGCTATGTCACTCTGTAGATGCGAGATTTCTTTTTGCATCATAATCAGAGGTGGATCTAATGGCTGTTGAAATTATGTGTTGCCGCTTGTTTTTTTTGTTTGTCTGCAGAGGCTGGTGTGTTTGTTTTAGCTCCGGGTCAGTTAAAATAATTGGATTGAAAGGATTTCAATGGCTGAAATGAAATTGATGGTGACGCTCACAGCAGCTCCTGTGAGGTAACAATTAAGTCCAGGCCAGTCGTTCTGATTGTTGTCCCAAAGGAAAAGCTTAAGAATTGTTATGACAAGCGCTGTGGGGAGTGCGCCGACTCAACCTGCTGAGGATTTTGTGCTTCATTAAAAAGTTTTGTTAAACCGAGAGTTAAGTTTGGTAAACGGCAGCTGCTAGTGTCAGACAGCGCTAGTCGATTCTGCACAAGGAACATAATGATGTTTAGTGAAGGCGATGGTGTCAAACCTGAAGAGTCATATTCTCCTCTTAGCCAATTACAAGACGCTCCTACTCTCTGTCTGAGGTCCTTTTAGAAAAGGCAGACCAAATACTAGTTCATCCCCATCCTTCCTTTCTTCATTCTGTTCCATCACAGTTAGCAGGAGAGAAAACTTGAGCTCAAGTTTTTTTTTCCCCACTTTTAGCTTTTTGCTGAAGGCAAATGAAATTCACAGGATGATGAAGTCGAGACCCGTTGACTCTTGAGGGTCCTGCACACCAGGTCGACTGTCGGGGTCGGGACTTGCCAGGACTGTCAGAAAGTCTGGTCAGTGTGGTGTGAACAGCAGTGTCGGAATTGCTCCGTGCTTGTCGGAGGTTTTTTGGCCGAGAGAAATCTCTCTGATTGGCTGTTCAGACAGACTGAACAGTGCACAAAAAAAAAAAAAGACACAAACATTTGGGTAAAGCCCCTGAGCCTGCTGCTGCTGTAGTTTCCATGATTTAATTACCCACATCTATCCATTCTATCCTTATTTTCCTTATTTTTCAGTGGTGCCATTTGTAACTTTTCGTCAGACATATTATCAGTTAGAGTGGATTCAAAACGTGCAGCTTATTCCTAATAACAGTTTGTATAGCTGTGGAGAGGGATTTGCTGTTGTGTAGGAGCCTTAACTCTGATTGGCTTGTACTTGTTGTGTTTGTTGGTTGGGTCGGTTAGGGTTGAGAGGGCAATGCCTTTTCAAACTGATGCCCCAAAAGCTTAATAATTGACCTTGTTTTACCATATAAATAAAGCAGTAGCTAAATATACTAACTAAGCCTGTGCAACAAACTAGCATATCTATAAATTAACTTCTGACTCTGGTGGCATTTACTGTACATGATTAATTATAGCTGAGCTACCTTTAAATGTCATATTAAACTTGCGTAATGAAAGCCTGATGAATCGAAGTATGTTAAAACAAGAACATATCAGTGTTGTGTGGTTTTTCTGCAGCATTTTTGGTGGACGGTATGATTATTAATCAGTTGAACAGGCATTAATATTAACAACCTTCAACTTCAAATCACACAACTACTTCCGTCTCTTTTTTACATCTTACTGGCCTTGCAAAAGCCTCAAATTGTGCCTTTTATTCTTTTGTTACCACCACACAGGCCGTAATGATTTGCCTTTTGTGCTTTGTTTATACACTTTGCTGCTCGCTGCTTCACCCTTTTCTGTTTACTCTAAACCCATGTTGCTCTATTGTTCACTTTTAACTTCTGTATTTCATAATACGCATTACTTTGGTCCACTTTCTTTCCGTTTCTCTTTCTATCCGCCATCTCTTCTTCATCTTCCTCACATCTCCTGTGTCTGTAGCTAGACTGATAGTTTGCAGTTCCCTCCTGCAAACAAGAGCAGCCGTCTTGATCAAAGACGGCTATTCGTCAGCTCTGGTTACTTTTCTCCATTCTCATTAAATCAAGTTAAGTCACCCTGTGGTGAGCACCCATCTGCGTGAGTCGGTGTTGGTGTCAAAACATAGCCAGTATGTAATTATATTACACTGTCAGAAAATATAGGACTCAGCGGTGTTTAAAAAGGGGTCAAGCTACAGTATGTGTTCCTGTTTTATTTTTGCCCCTGGGCTGATGAGCGCCATGGTTCTGTATATAGGGACATATTTCATGCTAAATTACATGAGATTATAGTGTGAATACGTGATGTGCTGGGATTAAAGGAATGCATGTATATTTTTGCAGTGCTGGAACTGGCGGAAGAAAGAGAGACAGCAGGGGAGATGCAACAGAATGGAGATCTTAATCCGGATGATCAAACACAGATGACATCTTTTGAGATCGATCTCAAAGACAAGAGGTTTGTACCCGCTGAAAAAAAAAAACAAACAAACTCCAAAGCATTTCATGAACAGCAGTGCTCGCAGAATCTCTTCTTATATAAAAGCTACTGTTTTTGAATTCTATGTAAACTTGGACTCGTTGAACTGTAATCCAGATACCAGGACGACTTCAGGCCCCTGGTAGAGGGGTGTGGCTGCTACTGCTGTAAGAACCACCAGAGGGCGTACCTGCACCACCTGCTAGTGACCAATGAGCTGCTGGCTGGAGTCCTGCTCATGATACACAACACAGCTCACTATCACGGCTTCTTCAGCGCCCTGAGAGAAGCTCTGGCCAATGATAAACTGGATCTCCTCAAGAGACGGGTACTTAGACAGAGAGGCGAGCAGATGGAGAAAAAGAACTAAGATGGATAAAAGAAGGACTGATGTCACATTTTCCTCTCAAGGATCACTGGACCGAGTCAGCCAGAGGCAGTCAAAGCTCAGCCAAGTTCTCGCTCTTCCCAGTTCAGCGAGAGGATGAGTTGTGATACTGCGAACATCTTGAGACTGAGTCATTCCATAAGTTGCAAGTCACGTCTCTCAAGCACAGTACAAAACCAGAGGGGTGGAAAGAGAGCAGAACAGATAAAGACAACTGTCTGTTGTTTATCCCCTGGGTTTGTGTCCTGGTTTCACGTCAGGAGGATCCATCCCTTAAGCTCACGTATTGATCAGAGCTGATAGCAAAGAGACGGCGTCAGTGTTTTGGTGGCCGGAGACGGAAAGGAGCTGGATAAGAGGTCAGGAGGAATTTGCATAAAGACAGAAATGTGAGGATGGATGGTGGTGGACTATCGACTCTGACTGAATCCCTGTGTGCCTCCTGTTGTAGTCCTGTTTCAGGTCTGTGGATGATTAATATCCTCTGAACTCATTGACACAGCAGCACAGAGCAGAGGGGCGACCAACTTGACTGACCAGTTATCAGGGAGAAGAAAATGAAACGGATCCCATTTTTCTTCCGTTATACATTAATAAGTCACGTGCATAATATGTTCCCTCGAGGCTTTTTGTCTTTTTATGCTTCATTAGTCTGTCTTCATCAAGCATTTGTCATTTCATTATGTTCTCCATGAATATTTTTAATGTTTCACTTGGATAACTCAATAGGATGAGCTTTGTCACACACATGCAGAATTGACTTCATGTAGTTTTCAAACCCACTGAGTAAATGTGCTGTATGATGAGATTATGTTTTGCATTAAACATGCAGCTCTCAACACACGGACATATTGCATGTTGTCTCTCATGGGATTTTGGGGAGGTTAGCTGAAGGTTTGAGCTGACAGCTCCACCATTCCTGCTGCGGAGGAAGGATAAAGATCAGATAAAGGTACGGGTCCCTACTGCCACCCTTGCAGGCTTTTTGAAGGTGATGGGATATAATTGACTGTCACACAGACTGTGCAGATGTCCGTGGTGGGCAGGGAGAGAGGAGCGTGTGACACATTAATGGGGCAGCAGTGGGAATATCGGTCGTACTTGTGGGTTTCCTTAACCACATTGAGCACTATAAAGATGAAAGTTGAAGGATTTGTTGTCTATAGGTGGGTGTCATGCCTAAAGACCTATATTGGCATAAAATGGTTGGGAACAACGAAACTATTAATGCCTCTGGAGAAAATTGGCTCAAGCTATAACAAGCTGTGACCTCTGGACTATTTTAAAATGTAATGGGAGGGCTGTTGACAGAAGGTTGTAAAGTCAATCCCCAAGATTAGCCAGTGAAAATAGAAAAGGTAGTTAATAGATGTTGCCCTATTTTCACAGCGCACATGAGATTGATGGTTTATTCAGAAATGCTGTAGGTAGGCAGAGGAAACATGATTTTTTTTCTGGTGTGATGGTTCTCAGATACCAATTGTCATTTAAGTGAGGTTAGCAAATCTGTCCTTGCTAAGTATTAACCGTTAAAAACAACAACAGCGTCTCAATTTGGTTATTACCGGGCCTGACAGATATGGGATTTTTGGGGCTGATGTCGAT
>JAPZDX010000013.1:9947359-9961588 GCA_029783625.1 Naso annulatus | reverse complement strand
TTTGTCTACACAAAGAATCAAACTGTTACTATGTTCTTGTGTTGGAGGCAAATGCAAACATCAAGTACAAAATAGATTTTACAGATCGAATCTGTAAGTGATGATTTTTGTCACAGGCTGCAGGCAGGCACGAGTCCCTGACGGGTCAAAACATGGAGAAGAAAGCTAGATGGAGGGAGGAACTCCAGAGAGAGAGGGAAGCTGCTGCTGTTGCCCTGTCTGAGAAGGCTCAGTGATTGAGGACAAGTAGTCCCTACACCACCCTGCTGCCATTTTCACAAAATAATGGTCCCACTATGTCCCCCCTCTTGCTCTACTGTAGGTATCACAACTTCAGAGCTCTTCCCTTCCATCTAACAGAGCGATGTTGATACTTAAAACACAAAAAGTATAGACTATTGAATAATTTTTTGAACCGCCATGTAAGGTTGTATCTTTTCTGTGAATGCATAGTCAATAAACTGGCACCTGACTCAACAGTTTATAGTATTTCAACACCGGAGGAGGGTGGGAACTTGAGGGTGATGTAAGCTTGTGCTATCATGGAGGTTTTCCAGACTTTTCTTTTTAAACAAATTCTTTGCAATAACTACACATCAAAAATGATTTTTGGATTAGAAATATGTTAAACAGATGCACAGATTTTAATTCCTCATCGGGATTAGGTTCTCTACCAATGCTTTCCATAAGTCCTCAACACACACACCCTATTCTTTCCCACATAAATGCCTTAGCTAGCCCTCTGTTTTTAAATTTTTCCTCAGAGGCAAAGCTCTTTTTGGTTTATCCACCTTCTGAGGATAGTTCAGCACTAATAGGGATTCAAATTATCTCCAATTTTCGAAAGAGAACATCAACAAGTGGAATGGGCATAAACTTTTTGAACAATGGTCTGTCCTGATGCTCTGATACTGTTATGTATTCAGGCTGGTTTGTTCATGACTGGTGTGGCATCAATGTTTGTATATAGCGAGCACCAAAAAATAATAAATCAATAAAATAACGCGTCTTGAATATTCCTGTCTGACTGAATGACCTTATCTATTTCATGTTAACTGGAAGTTGAAAGGTTAAAGTTACTTTTTCACAATATGTAGACCAAATACTCTGCATAGATTAGGCATCAGTTGCCGCCTAGCACACAAGTACTAGCATTCCTTTAGTTGTATGGCTGTAATTTGATCCAAGAAAATGATTTCTCAAAAAGGCTCACTACGTGTCCTACTTAAAACACAATGAAACTCACTGTCTTACTCTGTGGTTCATGAAACAGCTTTTATGCAAATGGCATAACAGGGAACAGCTGCACAAACTCAGTACAATAAACAGTAATTAACATGTAGAGCTGGTCATCTCTCGCAGAGATTTTGACAAAAGTAAGCAATGTAAAGAGGACTTAGTAAACAAACATTCAGTTCTGCTAACTAAGGTGATTACCAGTATTTTCAAGTTTTAATCTAGACTTTTTTTTTGTTGAAATGATCTGGAAGGATTTCTGTAAAATAAAGATTATGGCACCATCAGCAACATGACAGATGCTAATCACAACTAAAAAGCATTGTTGAAAAACAAAACGAAAAAACTTGAGGACAAACAGCTGATGTATGTGTCGATGACTTGGTGTGATCCAATTGGAAAAAAACACAACCTGAACATGTGTTGGAAACTTATTTTTTAGACTGCTCACAGCTTAACAGCCAATTTTACAAAATACTTTCCTGTGTCACAACAAAGTTCTTCGAGCTTTGCTGAGGCAGCATGATCAACTTCTTATAATTAGTGTGCTAATTGTTTAAGTCCACAATCTGCTTCAGTCCCTTTGTGTAATGGGTAAACAGAACATTCTAATCCTTATTATACCAAAAGGAGACAGAGGATCCAGACCATATCTTTTCTCGCCACCCGCTTCCTGAAGAGGAAAGAGCCGCGTCAGCAACCAATTAAATAGTTAATGTAAAAACTACGGTATATTCTCAAAGAACAGGCGTCAGTCCTGTGCTAAAGTGCTGCAAATGAAATGAAATTATGGTAAGATAATAAAAATTCCTACTGGTCTGCTGCTGGACAGATCCATAGTTATATAGTCTGTTTTTGTCTTGTCCAAGTCTGTCCAATTGTCTCAGTGTGAGGGAAGACTCCAGGTGGAAAGTCCCGTTACTGGATAGAGGAATGCACGATATGAGATCCAGGAAGGAACGCGAGCAGCTTGTCTTTGTTACTGACAAGCGCCGCTCCTCAGCGACACAGTCAAGTTCTTCATTTGTCCATCTGTGGTCACTTTTCCAATGGCTGGAGAGAGGAAGTGGTGAGGGACCCAACCTCCATTTCTAAGTCAATTAAGTGCCTTTCATAGAGGTCAGGTGAGTCCTTGGGTTGGAACTGGCCACACGGCCCTGATGAGGACAGTTCAGTCCAAAGACCACAGTCAAACATGCGGCCACGTCTTTTAGTCAGTCCAGTGTTTAGGTTAGATCATTTTGTTTGTGTATGTTTGTTTGTGTGTGTGTGTGTGTGTGTGTGTGGAAGATGAATAAAAATCACGTCCATGTTTGTCTTGCGAGTCATTAATGCTTCAAACAGACAAGCAGTGCAGTCCAACAAACTCCCGCTTAACCAGAGATGGGGATTGCCAATCCTATGGGAACATGGAGCAGTGCTTTTCATTTGGGATGAGCCGAGGAAAAATCCAAAGAGTAAGACAGGGGTCGTGTTACAGGGACAATTCGCTCGTAGGAGACACGGGCCTGGGCGGGCAGGTGGGGTTCAGGCGCGGAGGTGAGCTCAGCGCAAAAACAGACAGATGAGTGAAACCTCCACAAACTGGCTGACGAGACTGCAGAACTTTACCCATGTTGGACAACGCACACACGTGCTCCCATAATGTAACATTTTTCATAATCATGATTATGATTAAATCAACCTCTCTGACGATGAGGAGGGAAAGGAGGAGGGGAGCCGAGGGTTGCCGTAACCCTTGATCGTGGCAGAGAGTGAGAGAAATGAGCAGAAGTGAGGATGAGGGTGGAGCACGGAAGGAGGGAGACATTATAGCTGGAAGCCTTCCATCGGAGCCTCGCACTGCTGGAAGAGAAACTGCTGCTGCTGCAGATCGACGGCAGGAGCCAGAGACGGGTCCTCGTCCTCAGTGTTGAAGTAGCGCTCGATCAGGTCGAAGGCTTTCTGGTAGATTTCCTGGTTCTCGTGGCCCTGCAGGAACTCCAACTTGTCCAGACCTGAGAAGAAGGGAGGAATGGAGTGGTGGAATGGTTATTAAATTGACAGATAATTCCTTAAAATTAGAGATTCTGGGGCAAGATGATTGATCGTTGAGACTCATTTATGGCGCTAATCAAAACTTTGGGTTGGTGATTCTTAATGAATACCGATTCAAAGTGTCTGTAAATGAAAATACGGGAATGATACTTGACAATCAACTATCTTTCTTCAGAATCTCTAACTCTACTGTTAACCGTAGGCATGTCATTTTGATTGCGTGTGTGGTCCACCTACCATAAGCCTCTTCAATGAGTGCACAGTAAGGGTTGATGCCTCCTCCCCTCTTGGCCTCCAGTTCTCCCAGTCGCAGGATGTTCTCCAGGCCATTTAAAGCCACCTGAACTATTTTGGAGTCCATAAGTGTGAGCAGGTCACACAGAGGTTTTATGCAGCCAAGTTCCACTAGGTGCCTGCAGGTGGCGGTGCACGCACACACAAAGACAGATCAGAAAGCCTGCATTGTCACTCATTCAAATCAAATAATTATCTTGGGCTTAACAGTGGATAAAAAGCATTATCAGTAACCACACCTGCATTAAAAGATAAAACTACACTACAGTCAATGCTACACCAGCTGGAAGAAAAGTTTCCCTACTGTCTTGAAGGATTTATAACCAGTGTAGTTGAGAGAAAAGCAAAGCACGCTGTTTGTAGTTTTTGGATGTTGTTTATGATTTTTTTTTCCTACATTAATTTATTTTTTGTTGTACAAACATTTGGGCTTTAAAATCACCTTTAAATTATGAAACAATGCCTTAAGTTAATAAGAATTAACAGAGCTGGAATGTACTTTTGTGAGCATTAATTCTGAGACAAGGAGCCAAAACATTACACTGTATTATTTCTGCTCGTAAAATGTCATCCATTTGAGTAGAAAAAGCCAGATAATTAGATGTGAAACCTTGGATACAGCGCTTTACACACTGACTGTACACAATACATTCAAGTGCATCAATCTTCTTACCTAATTTGCTCTGCAGAGCCACCAGAAGTGGCATTGGTGATGGCCCAGGCTGCCTCCTTCCTCGTGCGAAACTCTGCCACCTGCAGGATAGTGATTAGAGGAGGCAGCAGACCTGCATCTATCACCATCTACAGAGAGGAAGAAAGACTTGATTAAACAAAAAAATATTAAAAAACTTTCCAAACCTTTATTAGAGAACACTTCCCATGTTATTCTTGAGGATGCCATGCTGACATACAGTACACACACATACCTGTATTTGTGCTCTGTTCCCTGCAGTGATATTAGAGATTGTCCAGCAGGCTTCCTTCTTGATGGACTCCTTGGGGCTACTCAGGAGGTGAAATAGCGACGGCAGCGCTGAACAGTTCAAAATCACCTATACAATCACACAAATTACACACAAAGTCATAAATATTCATCAGTAGTATCAGAGGTATTTAATTACCTTGTGGATAAGTGTAACACTCGTGTACAAGCTGCCAGTACCTGTGTCTGTAGATCATCTCCGGTCACAATGTTTCCAACAGCTCGCAGTGCAGGGGATACCACCTTATAATCAGAGTGCCTGCAACAAAGCACGCTTGTATGATCAATCCGATGTTGTTTCCAGAGTTTGAAAATAGTATGAAAAAGTTTGCTTTACAGTTAAATGACAGGAGCAAAAGATTTTTTGCTTTTTGCTGTGGTGATTCAACTGTGACTTTTTTGTATTGTCTTAATTTAAATACTATTGGGACTTTTGAAAGTGTAGTGTATTCTCTGGTAACGCATTAGTCAAACTCAAATACTGTCCTAGGAATGTTCACAACACACCTACATCTGAATTGTCGCACCCAGTGTAGTGGTGACATTGTCTTGTTGTAAAGACACAGCTCTTCCTCTGCAATTAAAAATATTTCACTTGTACAATCTTTCAAAATTTAAAGCCTTACATCAGCAACTCAACCAGCCTACGACAGACTCCAGAGTCAATAACAGCCTGGATTTTGTCATTGGGGCCATCAGATAGGTAGGACAGTGCCCAGCATGCATCAGCCAGGATGTCTGTGTCATTGACAAACAGCAGCCAAGACAGGACGCTGAGACACGGGGACACCTGTGGACATAAAAAGGATGTTGGTGTTGAGTTCAGTGTGTCTGTTTTTTCAGGTTATATAGGAGCAACTTCATACTTCCAGTGACCTTGAAAACTGAGATATGATGTACTTTAGCAGTGTGAGATGTGTGCTGTTGCCATAGCGATATGTTTATCTTGGCAAATTACCTTAGTGAAGTCCGGAGGTGGGTTCTTTCCTCTGCACAGGTTTGAGAGCGCCCACACTGCATTCCTCATCATCGTTAGACGATTCTGTTTGGCCAGCAACCTAAAAAAGAAGTTTCACAGAGCATATTTTACAAACAGCACATGAACAAATTTGCTCTTTGAATTTAAGTGTAATGTGATGATTAAGCAGAATGACAATGTGACTTTGAGTTGCTACTTACTGCACCAGGGAAGGTAGAATGTTGCAGTCTATGACAAAGTCTCTGCATTCTGTGCTATCTCCTGCTATGTTTCCCAGCGCCCACACTGCCTGCGGGGCAAAGCAATTATTCAGGTTGCTCAATAAACAGTTATTAATGAAAACAACCAGATAACGGAGAGAGGTAGTGCACGCTTGAAATGATCCTTACCTGCTCCTGTACATCTTCAAAATCGGAGCTGAGCATCTCTATGAAAATAGGCACAGCTCCGGCCTGAATCACCACTCGAGTCTGGTGGGATGTACCTGATGCAATGTTGGTTAACACCCAAGCAGCCTCAAACTAAAACAAAAAACAAAAAAACAAAACAAAACAAAAAAACAGTCAGAATATATTCAATTATTACAATATGACCAAATAGGGAATGAAATAAACTACTATTATGCTGCATTTTCTTCACCTACACCAAACACAAAACACAGAGTATTTGACATTCATTTAGTGCAGGAAAAGAAGAACACTGCAAGAATAACAAAGCAGCTTCAAGCCTCCCCTGCTTAGTCAGCTTGTGCACACCTGCACTATTACATAGACATACTGAGGGAGCATACCTGCAATGTGCAGTTTTCTCTCCTCTTCAGGAACTCAACAAAACGCTCCACCACCCCTGCAGTGGCGATGACTTCATCGATGGGTGGGTTAGGTTCTGTGTGAGACATGGACAATATAACAAAGGAAATGTAGCACTACGTATTACAGAACTACCTTCATATATTTATCTATTACAATATTTACTTGAGCATTTAGACTGAAATGATAAGACATTTATTTTATGGATAAAGTGAATTGGAGCAGCAGTGTTTGAGAATACTGTTGTTGAAGAAACTGCCTATGTCACTGATTAAGTGAGTTACTATAATGTATGGATGATATAATGCATAATATCCCACGCAGGAGGCATTAAATTATCACACAGCGGACAAGCAGATGATTTATTCATAAGAATAATTACCACAACAGCACTCTTACCTTTAGAGAGGAGTTTTCTAAAGCGCTGAGTGCCTATTAGCTGCTGCTCAGGAGAACTTGAGAAGATCATTTGAGTCATATCTTCAGAGATCACCCCGCCCTGTAGAGCACAAACATCCAGGTTTGATAAAACATCATCTAAATGCGGTCACATTTAACGTCATACATGCAATGAAAGGTGATAAACAGCAGGTTTCCTCAATTAAGCATCAACAACTGGTTTGATGACGATATCTCTTTACCATGAGTGGGTCCATGTTGTTGGCCTGGGACTCCAGGTAGCCACTATCGGCCATCCCATCGTCCTCTGGGATGCCATCATCCTCCACTGTGGCAACATTCCTCCTTTTAAAAAGCTGCAATAGAAAAATATTGAAATTTAAGATTTTTGTCAAAGTATATTTCCTCTTCTGCATTACATTGGTGGGAACAAAACACACGCTCAAGTTTTTGTCCTGACATTAGCAACACAGACAGGATATAATTCACAATTACAAAGCTGTTTATGTTTGAAGTAAGAGTGGTCACAATGCCTCAAAATTACCTCTTTTACTTTCTCGAAAACACATTTTAGATTTCAACCTCTGAGGTCTAAATTACTTGCCTGTTCATCCTTCTTCTGTTTGCGGAGCTGTAGGCCTTCCTCTTCCCTCCTTCTTCTCATTTCATCTGTGTTGAGGGACTTGTTCTTGTAGCTCTTGAGTCGTGCATTGTCCTTACCCTGACTCATTGTGTAGCCTTGGAACAATCAAAAACACACACTTAATAGAAAGCCTTAGATAAAGTTTGGAGAGAAACTCTAAATCTTCCAAATTTGTAAATGAAATCTGTACTAATAGCTCACAAAATTCTATTATACATCACCACTTGTATATCTATGCATGTATTTACGAATATTTAAACTAAGTATATCAGAATTAACGTTAGCTTTGAGTGGGGCACCCTTCACCAATTTTCTGCAACTTTAAAGTCTACGCATTATCAAGACAGTCACAGTCTAAGGTAGCTAATGTTACGCTGCTAAGGAAACTTCAACTGTAGTTTACATAAATAACGTTACATAGGACATCATTCCTTAAGGCAATCGTAGTTTAACAAATAAGGGCATCTAAGGATACTAGCTAGCTGGTTAGCTTTAACGTCCTTAAACACTGAGAGATAAGTAAGTCATCCAGCAAACAATTATCAAATGATAGCGCATGTTGTTTTCCCCATCGATTCACAAATCAGTAGAGCACAAAACAATATGACATTAATAAGGCACGGGGACACAGGACGGCTACATTCAGCTAGCAGGCTAATGTCAAGCCGTTCGCACAATATAGCTAGCAGGCTAACGCTGGCTAGCTAAAATTAGCTCAGAAATGCAACCTGAACGTTGGGTAATACCACCGCCCACACATTTCTAAATGTTGCTGGCACTAAGAACTAAATTAGCTTCTGATTGTAAAGCGTCAGTATGCATTTAATCCAAAATACACGTAACTTTTGTTTACCGACCTGTCAAATTGGGCTCTTAATCCCTTTAGTCGCTAGGCCACCGTTTGTACAGCCGTCGCCGGTATGTTACTGCGCATGCGTGATATTAAACGCGCCCCGCAGATATGGCGCCCCCTCCTCACTCAAGTGTGTACGCTCCGCCCCACTCACGCGACGCTGCTGCATTGTAAATAGCTAGAAAAAACATAAAACAGCCTGAAATTGTGGTTTGTTTGTACCATTGATAGTATATTTGAAGTCAAGATTTGTTATTCGTTATGAATGTTTATCAAAACTTTAGAACTTTGTCTAAAGAGAACTGGATGATAAATACGATTATTATTATTATTTTTTTTTTTAAAAAGGAAAAAACAGCCTAAAATGTATAACATAGTGTTATTCACAATCAACATATGCACAGCTTCTACCCCAGGAAGTATTGTTGGGTCCTTTCAGGCAAGCATAATAATAATAAGCTAGGTTAATAACAATAAAAGTCACTGTGTCGACGACAACATAAAGGAGCACCAAATATATTCGTCGGCTCCTCAGTTCTGAGCAGAGACTATCTACAGGTGCAAGTGTGTTGTGAAGGTTGTAACAATGATAAGCCAAAGTTTTCAGAGTTTAAGCAGACGACGCTCCGGCGCCAGCGGTCATTTGGACACTAGACGCGTCTGTGCAGTTGCGAGCTCAAAGGACAACACTCATCAAATGAGAGAGGTTTAGGCATAGCGATGACAGAAAGATAAATCAAAAAAATTATTACAACAATATTTTTCCAATGTTATCATCATCATCACAAGGCTAGCTAATCTTTAAATCAATTTATAAATCTATTCCCAACATAAAATAATATTTAGGCCAGTGTAGCACATTTCATTGTTTCATTAAGGGGGATTCTTCGTAGACTGGAAATATGCAATGAAATCATGGGTCTATGGGTCAAATAATATTTAATTCTAATACTAATAACCTACTACTACTCATACTACTACTACTACTACTAATAATAATAATAATAAACTCAGGCAACACACACACATACACACACACACACACACACACACACACAGGTTAGCACAGATATTCTTGTTAGGACTTTATAAATAGGTCACAAAAACAAGTACACACACACACACACACACACACATCAATAAGCCTACCTGTCTATGCAATGCAACTTTTTGATGTTGGTGTTGTCACTCATCTTTTTAATAGAATATCGGAATTCGACTCATGTGGCCTTAAAAATGGTTTGATTTTCTGATCACTTGTTGGGCAGTTACACCATCACAGGTTTCTCAGATAAAAGAAAACCCTTTTGAACAGGCCTAAGAGTTTTTTTTTCTCCAAACACCTGCAGTCGATCTGCCTCCGGCCTTTCGGGATCCAAACATTGTTTCACTTTAAAGCCATTTTCAGTGGTCTATAAATATGACAGGCCCCCCAACACGCGCACAAACTGCGCAAAATTTTCTCCAAAAATGACAACAATGCAGAGACAAGTGCGGGTTCAGAGCTCTGTCCTCTCTGATGGAGAATGCTTCGACATGTGGCACGACTACATGAACCTGTGCAGACTGATGGAGAGGCTGCGCGAGAGTCGCGAGACGGACCACGGAGGCTCCGAGTGGCCCGAAAAAGACGCAGCAGCAGCAGAGGGACTGTTGCGCCACGTCCACGCCTGTCCGCGTGGGGACCGCAAGAACTCCGTGGAGAGCAGCTCAGCCAGCAGCCTGTCTGACACCAGCTCCAGCGGGACTTCCTCTGACCTCTGCCGCTTCTGTAAGCAGAACGGGGAGACTGTAGCCGTGTACCGCTCACACAAGCTCAAGTCAAACGACGGGAAAGTGATCTGCCCGGTGCTGCGGAGATACACCTGTCCCACCTGTGAGGCCACCGGGGACCAAGCTCACACGCGCCGCTACTGCCCGCGAGCGCAGCCGCAGGAGGCTGCGAAGATGCTGCAAAGGTCCAAGTCTGACTAACTGACAGAGGACAGTCAAAAACTGATGACCCCAAAAGACTGTACATACGTGCTCCCGACAACACAGAAAGACTGTAAATAATTCCTAAAAGGTTTGGCCATGTTTTAGTGTTTACATGGACTGTTGCTAGTTCACAATGTGTTCGCACTGAATTGTTTCATGATGGATGTTGTTATGAGTTAATACGGGTTTTTGTCATCCCACGACAGTCAGTGTGTTTTATTACAGTGTTACAAAATATTATCAAACCTTGAAACACTCCAGAAATGTGTCATTTGAAAAAAACAACTAATATTTAAAATAAACAAGGGAAAAGTTAGTATCTTATTGTTATTATTTGCTTTAAGCTTGAGGTTAAATTTTGTTGACAAAGAAATTTAGTCTGGGAATGTTGAGGTTAGACTAAGACAATCAAAAAATAACTGCTACAGTTTATTCACCTGTTGATCATATTAAAGATTTAACTATTTTGCTACAGTCTTGACTTCTCTATTTAGAATATACTTTTAAAAATGTACGTGACCCTGCTACTTTATGGTCAACAAGTAGCAATTTTCAAAAAATCAAAACAAAAACAAACCGCTAATACACTTTTGCTCTCTGAGATGTGGTGGAGTAGAAGCTCAAATACTGTATAATTAAAGTACGCCTGCCTCTGTGAAAAATTGTGCTTCATTCCACTTGAATCACTCTGAGGCAAAGTACCATAATGTTAAAAGAGAAATACACTTAACTAAGTGAGCTAAGATGGCGACACTAATAGGTACAGTAGTTGGAATCAACACTTCTCTGATCGCAAAGCAGCAAGTCAGCATTTCATAACACGTGATTGATAATTATAAAACCCTCCTTCCACAGACTGCTTCGATCAGGTGTTAAACCGCTCTTACTAAACAGGTGTGGAGAAAGAGGAAGTTATATTGCAGATGTTATATCACTGGATTTTTATATCTGCATGCGTCAGTGTGCAAGATCAGTTTAACAATAACAATGTGGTCATCGTGTTTTTATGTAAAATCGTATCTGTGATGTAACTTGAATTAATCAGAGTAAAAAACAGGCTTTCTCCCTTTGATGCCACATTTGAGTATTTAGTTCATTTCCACAACCAAAACAGCACAACTTATTACTGTGAAGTAAACTTGACTATCAATATAAACATAAAAACTTTTATAACAGTGAGAGAGGAGTACACATAATATTACATGTATTTGTGTAAAAAAAATCCCCAATATAATCAGATTTTAGACGACACTCAATGCTGAATGTTTGTTTATTTGTTTTGGTTGTTTCATTATATCTTATCAAGCCTCACAAGTAAAAAGATAACATTGATTTTAGCTAAGATATGAGTTTACCTTACATGCCAGATCAATACAGTTATAGATCAGGGCAGCTAATGGAGAGAGATTAAAGACGAGAGGGAGATGCAGGCTTTAAAGAAGTTTATATGTAATTTCTTTGTGTAAAATTAGTAATATTTTTGTTTTAAATATCTCGATCTGTTGTTTTATAATCCATATGAGCTTGAGGTTTGTTTCCTCTCTCTCACATATCATCTCACTCGGTAATAAACAAGTTATTAGCTCTTTTCTCTTATCATTCACCTGCACACCTGTCACCTGTCTGTGCTGTCAGCTGTAGACCCTGTACCCACCACTTTGCACCCATGCTACTTTTTTTTTTTTTTACAGCTGAGCCAACATTTCATAAAAGTGTGAAGATTAAGTTGTCCAAAGTTGTCATTCTTAGAAGCAAACTCTGGTATCTCCTGCTGGGGCACGAACTGACGTGAGTGGGCGATAAAGACCTGTTACCAAACACGACTACCGGGGCAAAGTCTACCTTTTATAAACGCTCATAACTATGAAACTCTGTTATGAAGCAGAGAACAATTAATCCCGTGTTGTAGGATTTTTTTTTTCTTCACTGATGCTCTGATTCATTTCATCTATCATTGGAATGACTTGTTGATTTACATTCCAAACGTGTGACATGTGCTGAGAAGGCTATAAAACCTCACGGTTGCACAAGAGGCTCTTTTAAATGCAAATAAAGCCCCTCCTCAACAGCAGTCTGTGTGAGGCGTTCATCCAAGAATACACAATAAATGGTATGTCAAAGCTTCTTTTGTATTTGAACAGCTGATTTTAAGAATAAATTATCGATATAGTGTGAAAAAATAGGATTTTTTGTTTTTTTTTCTTGATAATGTGTTTTTAATTCATAATCTTGATGCTTTTAGTTCCACTGACTCATTCACAATGGCGAAACACAACGTGACCCTTGTGATTTCCATAGCACTGGCACTGCTTTTCTTCGTCGTTACTATGGTTTTTACTGCTCTAGCAGGGCCGGGACTATGTGAGTGTTCATGCTTATACACATTATTTTGTAATAAATGTTTTGGTAATTTGACATAAAACTGAAGGAGTAACGTTGCGTTAGATCCACACTACATCTGTTCAGTTTTGTGACGTTGCTTTTGAATTTGTGTCCCACAGATCCGTTTTTAGAGTCTACCGGCAACATTTCAGATGAATTTGTCACCCAGATCACACCCTCAGGATGGACTTTTACCATTTGGTCGATCATTTACATCTTCCTGGCTTTGGTGCTGGTCTACATCTTCTCCGGCATCTTTCGCAAGTATGTAAACTTTTCTTACATCCACACAGTTTTACTGATAAATTAAGGCTCTCTTTGTCTCCTAGATTGCATGTATATTTACGTCTTGCGTTTTTTTTCTTCAGGAATTATTATGGTTACGTGTACTGCAGCCCTGCTGTTTTGCCGCATGGATTTTTTGTGGCTTGGTGTTTGAATCTTAGCCTCAACACTGGATGGCTCTTCCTGTGGGACAGAAGGTGAGATGGAAACTTTAATTCATACAAAAAGAAAGTTAATCAGAGAAACACATGTCAGTGAACTATTAAGGACAAAATACTGCTTTAAGTGTGCAAGTATGTTTGTAATGAAATATAAGCTACTAATTCCTGTTCAGGCTAAAGAGGATAAGAGAACTATCCCAACATGCATTGGGTAAAAACACTGAAGATTTTTGAAGTGATTTTCAGTCTCTTATCGGCCTGACTGTACGTCTTTTAGGCAGAAACCCACAAGTTATTTAACTTCCAAATGTATTTTATGACCTGCAATCTGTGAGACGACTGAGGCAGGAATTTAAAGAAGACTTACTATTTTACTATTGATCTCTGCCTATTCTCTACTTAAAACATCTATTTTCCTTTTTCATACTATGAGTTTACAGATTGTTTTGTAAGAATTACTCATTATGAGGCAATATGAGTCAGATCTGTGTTCTATGAGTTTGTTTTGGAGGAGAAAAAATGACCCAACTTCATGGGGAAAAGCAGAAAACCACAGCAGGATTTAATGTACATAACTGGTGAGCACCAAGATTAAAAAACTTTACTTCTGTATATTCTAATATGTCTTAAAGGTTGATGCCTGCTGCGCTTGCTGTCCTCATCCTCATCACTTTGACCAACTACGGTATAATATTCTTCTCCTGCCTCGGTCTCCACAACTACGGAGCCTGGCTCAACAAATACCACAAGGCCGACCTGTGGCTCCACCGTGTGCTGGTCAGTTTGAAGGCTGAAATGCAAGTTTATGTTTGGCTCCTTTTGTGCCAAATTGTTCTCATGAGTGATATCCTGCATACACCTCTGCATCAAAGTCTCCTCTGTTGCCTCTTACTGCAGGTTCAGAATGGTGTTGCCATATATGCAACATGGACAACCATTGCATCCCTCGTGAACCTAAACATCGTGCTGACTAATGATGCAAACATGTCCCAGACAGACGCTGCCACCGTCTCACTCTCCATTTTGACTGCGGTGTTATTTGTGTGGTAAGTGCAAACTAGAGGAAAGACACTTTTGAGTACCTTTAATGAGTTCATTAAAAAAAAAAAAAGCATCTTTCTCGAGCAAAATGTGTTGGATTTCTCACAGGTTCATCCTGGAAAACTTTGTCCTCGACAAACACGTGAGGTAC
>JAPZDX010000013.1:9899488-9909560 GCA_029783625.1 Naso annulatus | reverse complement strand
ACCAAACTTTGTCTCTTCCTGTAAATATTACATTGATATTTGCCTAATTAATAGTGGCGTTAAATTTTGTAATCAACGTGATGAAGAATGGTTTAATGTAATCTGACAAGCAGCAGGTTGTTGATATTGAACAAATCCGTAAAATGTTCTCCGACAACATATTTCTGCTGTTTTTCACCTAAAGTTTCTGATCGTGCAATTTAATGTCCACTGTTGTTAGAACCACAGCATGACTTAACTTTTTTATGGTTTTGTTTAAGCGCTAAGTTATGGTTAAAAAAATGATAATGGTCTTGTTTTAATACTGTAAAATGCTACAGGGGCTTTAGCATTAACATTTAGACTAATTAAAACTAACCAACTAACTATGCATAGCCAAAGTGCTTTTGTAGCTCAAACTTAAGGAAGCAACTCTGCTGCACCCTCCTCTCCCTGTTTTTGCTCTGGCTCACATTTTATTTTGCTTGTTGTCGCTCTCTTTTAAGGCTTCTTTACACCAAAGATTCACGAAGAGACAAAACAGTTGCAGGGAAGGCTGCAGCAGTGTGAACTGGTCCGTCTCAGCTCGGCTATTTTTAGAACATAAGGCATGTCACTTGTTTCAGCAGCCAATCAGCTCTTAGCAACGTCACCTGTTGCTAAGAGGCAAAGTATAGAGCAGCCAGTATGAACACACGTTCTTTGAAATGACCCTCGATTGGCCGAAAAGTCTGAATACAGAGCCAAGGGAGATGCTTAAGTGCAGTGTTCTTTCAATGTTCTGAAACGTTATTGGAAATTTTGCCCCCGACACCAAAAATAAACTGCCAACCCCAGCTTTAACCAAAAATAAGGTTTAGAATGCAAACCCTGGTCTGCATTTTGTATGCAGAAAACATCCGATTCACTGCCCCCTAACATGCTACACTCATGATGCTCTGGGCATGTCAGTATTTCCTTACGTGACATTTATATGACTCTTTGACTGGAGTGTGTTAATCTTTGTTTGCAGTTGGAGGAGTGACAAGATGAGGATCAAAACGTCCACATCTGTGACAGGAAATGCCTCTCTGCAGGCACAGATAATGCTTGAGTGGATGATGCCTATAGTGGGAGAGATTCATGCAGCAGTTTGTGGATGTTTTCTAGTTGATTCCAGTGACAGCCGGCCAGTATATGAGGTCACTGATAATGCCACTATGTGTCTCACAGCAGCAGTGTTGTTGGACACATTTTAAATTAACTTGGTGAGCAGATAAAAGAGAACATGCTGCCTGGGTGACTTTGACCTGTGCATGTCTGTCCTTATCTCCAGGTAACCTCTCCAAAACCTGCACAGCAGACGGGTGGACTGAGATGCATCCATTCGACATCGCCGTGAACTGTGGATACAACCTCAACAGCACCAGTGATGATGTGAGTAGACCACCGCAGTCTATAAGAGGCAGCTGAACAGATGCCCAGTCTTAGGTCTAGTGTGAGTAAACTCAGCAGCACAGTGTGAAACCATCCCAAGAGCCACTGCCAGTAGGCAGGAAGAATTTAATTAAAACATCTTTTTCTCCTCTGTGGGTTGGTGTTGTCAGGTCCATCAGGAAAACAACTGTATTGATTGTTAGTTTCACAACTCAAGTGTCTGACCTCTACTTGTTCTATGCTATTATTATCTCTTTTTTTCTTTTATTTCCTGAAGAGACTGAGTTGTTTATAAGAAACACAGCTAAATCGAGTGCTTATTAATCTAAAATCTCTTGCATGTCCATGCTGGAGCACTGACAAGTGTTGTAATCTAAATTATAGCTAAACTTTTGGTAAAATAGGCAACACATTTCTGTAAACACCTTGAAAAAAAACAAAGAAAAAATCAAGCAAGGAAAACGAATACATTTTACTAATACATGATGCAAAGTTTTATTTAAAGTTAGGGGGCAACATCTGAAAATCAAGCTAGCATGAGCCTGAGGACAGGCAAGCAACTCCCCTGCACCCTTTATTTCATTTGTTGTGTTTCTCCCTTTTAAGGCCAGTTTACACAAGATTCACAATGAGACGAAACAGTTGTAGGGAAATTGCTGCAGTGCAAACTGGTCCATCTCAGCTCAACTCAAGCAGGCTGATGGTGTCGCCTGCAAATCAGCTTGTCAAGCCGTCGGAGGCCAGTTTTAGAACATAAGGCACGTCACTTGTTTCAGCAGCCAGTCAGTTCCTGGCGTCATCTAAGAAGCACAGCCAACAGGAACGTGCATTCTTTGAAATGACCCGTGATTGGCCAAAAAGTGTCTTCGTAGTCTTTATTTTCTGTGACGAATACAGAGCCAAGAGGAGCAGAAAGTTATTAAAGAATTTTTGTCCAATGACACCAAAATTAAACCGCCTCCCTCAGCTTTCAGGAAGTTTGCTGTTAGCAGTTTCTGTTCATAGTGTATCCTTGTACAGACTGCTATCACTGGGAGACTTTGATGTTAATGAAAACTCCAAAATTGTCATGATTCTCAGGAAAGTTCAGGTTCAGTGAGTGTCTTTTTTCCTGTGATTCGGATTTATAGACGTATTATTCCCTCGGTAATATCCTCAGACGGCGAAAGTCACATTGAACATGTTTGTATCATGCCTGTGTGTGTTTAGATTTGACTGAGTTAAGAGACAGAGAAGTACAAATTGTTTTGCAAGTTGCACCTTCTAGTTTGAGAACTTCTGCTGCACATTACAGGTCTGTTAACCAGTTAGTGGCTCACTTTGTCTGGTCTGAAAACTGAGAAGAAACTGCAGAATCATTGTAATTACTGGTTGGTTGGTGCTGCAAGTATCTCATTTCACATCACACAGTATTGTTCCAGTGTTATTATAGAATTATTGATTACACCCCCTCAAACCCACAAACAAGAGACTGGTACTGCACTCTTGGCAAGAAAATGAAAAAGTTTTCAAATTTGTTTATTTTTTCCTTTTCTCTTCTTGTGTAAAAAATTCATTAAATAAAAGAAAAAAATATTCAGACTACATTGAAAGTGAATATAGCCATAAATCAACTTTTTTCATTGCTTGCTGAACCAGGCAGATGCCTTTGAAGCACAATACACTTGATTTTCATTGACAATGATGCGTCATTTAGTAATTTCTGCCTCTATTATCAGGCATTATGGGAGCATATTAGAGGTTATTCATGTTTCCTTCAGGGTAAGGAGGGGAACAATTGCATCAAATGTATGCGATTTTAATGCAATGAGAGCTAATCCTGTCAGTGTTGACGAAGGTGGAGTACGGTTAAGAGCGGTTGTGCTCCACAGGGTGGTAAAAGCTTTTTGGGTGGGCACTCTGAGAGTCGCAGAGGCGGCCTCATTAGTATGCTGCATGGGAAGTCAGGAGGGACCCGGCTGGTTGAGTACTCTAAAAGGAATTCGATGTCTGTCTTTCTGCATACTGGATACGTCCCTGTGCCACAGGATGAAGAGCTCTTCATTTCATTTTCATCAAGCACAAAACATACAATTTCACGGCAGCAACATTGTGACTCTAAACTGAAAGGCTTTATGTGCTGAAACCAGTGAAATCCAGCTTTTGACAGCGTATTAGATCAATACAACAGTTAGCTTGCGATGTGTTAGTAGATCCAGTGCTGTTCATCTTGTAAGGTCATGGTGGGATTGTGGGTAAACAAATCTTCAAACACTAAGAGTTCATTGGCAGGGAAATTAGTTCAATTTTAAGAGGTTTATCATTATATTCATTGTAATTCATTGAGATTAACAGAGGTCCTGCCCGTATAAGCTCTGATGTTGCTTTTGATGCTGGTTACTTGTGATTCCTTCCAGAAATATAAGACTGTGTCTCGACTTCTCTTTACAGGGTGCATATTTGTAAGTTTTTTGAGCAGACTGTTTCTTTAAAATCATTTTTTAGAGGCTTGTAAAATATGGGATTACGCCTTATTTCCACTTAGTAGTTGCTGGAGCTTTTGATCATAGCATGTTCTTTAGCATGTGGAGTTTGCTCAGTTTTGTGGCATTAGTGATGTTCGAATTACAAACAAACTGACCTGGAGATTCAGTTTTTTGGTAACATTACATTATCTTCATTATCAGTGATTATCAGCCGATTCAAAACATTTCAAGTATCAGAATTGGTATCAGTCAGAAAAAAATAGCATGGGAACATCTCTGGTTTAATTTATCTCGTATAATAGGCATATCAGTGGTAAATGTAAAAGTACAGAAGCATCATCATCAAAATGTATTATCATCAACATAAAAGTATCTGCAGAGAAACTGCCCCTCTGTGTGACTTACTGGTGTTTAATACAGCAGCATCCATGTGTGAGTAGCAGTTAACTAGTTGTGTGCAGAAGTAGAGATAATTTAAATAACTTATATGCTATTAGGTATTTTAATAATTAACAATGAAGAGCATAGCTTTGCCATGTGTTTTTAAGGAAAAATCCAAATTATGTAGGCCTAAAACTTAAATGTGTCAAATGAATGTAGTGGACTACAAACATTAATGTTGCATGGAAACAGTCATGTACAAATACACATACTTACATACATACACTACTTGGATAAAAATGTTGAACCTCAAGCAGAAACCACAGCTTAAATTAGCAGTTAAACTTATAATATAAACAAATTATTCATCTTAAATATGCAAAGCAGGAACTCTTGTAATCTTTTGACTCAGTTCTGTCTTTGTGATTTTTCTCGATGTTGTGTGTTTTTCCTCAGGGCAAGTTTTTCTGGCAAGTGAAGATCGGCTACACCATTGGCCACAGTGTCTCCCTGATATCTCTAACCACAGCGATAGTGATCCTTTGCATCTTCAGGTGTGTAGACATGCAGAGCAACACGTTAACAAAAACGACTGCACGGGTGATTTCAGTTGGCATTGCCTTCATAATTCCTTTCTCAACTTGTGTAGAAAGTTTAAAATGAAACATAAATGTGTTTTTACTCCTGACAGCAGCTTTGCAGCTCAGAAGTTTACACTTTCATAACTTTTATGATAATTCCTGATAGATAAACCTGTTTTCTGGCCTCATGCAGGCAGTTGTTTAGGAAAAGGATAAAAGAGAGAGACTAAAGAACAAAAGCGTTCACTGCTGCAGGACCCCTATAGAGCATTAGTATGAGCAATTTATCATAGAGCTCAATGACGTCCACACCCCGTAATTCCTGCTGTGATGTGATCCTGACAACATGACAGCGTACACATCAAACACTTTGAAGTGGGATTTGAAAACCTCCAATCAGTGCAGCCTCATTCTCGGGCACAAGTATGAGGCTTATGTTAAACTATTAAAGACAGGACTAAAGATACAAATTCTTTCTGAATTAAATAAATTGTCAATCAAACTTGGTAATGCCCTCGTTATTTCGCTGTCTCGATCTTTTGATATCTGTGAAGCAGTTTGGAGATTATACATCTGAGGTACGGTTACATGATTGTTATTGGACAAGTCAGTGAATTATTTAAGCTGCTCACAGACGATTACACTTTGATGACTGAGATCACAGATTTAGATGGCAAATGCTTTGTCCTAAAGGACAATAAATAGACAATATAATATAAATATAAATTTATGTGCATGACCCTCACAATACTACACCCAACAGCTACTTACAATACAGACTTTTAGCTCTTAATAATATTTCTTTGGTTCTATAATTTCTGAAATTCATGTTCGGAAAGGACTTTTTGATTTGGTAAATACAATATACGCACTGTTCATGATATAAATGGGGGGAAAAAAAAGTTTTCAGTGCTGTTTTTAAAGGAACATATTGTAATATTCTTTAATTATTATTATCTTTTATGTCTCTTGCTTTACATCCTATATCCCGGGTCCAAACTATGGACCTGAGGCATTATAGGGCAGATGTCACTTGAATGACAGTACTCTGCGTAGTATATGGGCTCTTCCCAGTAGGGCGATCTTCTGGACTGCGTAGATGTTGATATTGCCTGGGATGCAGTTGATAGATTTTTCCATTTCCTTCATTATGAGTCCAAGAGCTCCAGTGACCACTGGTGTTGATTTGGTCTCCATACCCCACATTCCGTTGATTTCAATCTCCTGCTCAACTTCTCTGTGACTTTTACGGTTATGTTTCTTTCAGGTGATATTGCCATGTCGATGAGCATGCACCTCTTGTCCTTTCTGTCCTTGATAAGGATGTCAGGCTTGTTGGCTTTAATCTCTCTGTCAGTGTGGATGGGCATGTCCCATAAGATGGTGACGTCATTCTTCTCAGTGACCGTTTTCGGCTGATGTTCGTACTACTTCTCAGTCGTCTTGATCTTGTAACTCCTGCAGGTCTTCCAGTGCAGGTATGCTGCTGCCTTGTTGTGCCCGTGTATGTGCTCGGTCTTTACCAGTTCCGGGCAGCCTGAGATAATGTGGTCAATGGTTTCTTCATACTTTTTACAGATTCTGCATTGTTTGTCTGTCCCGACTTTGATGATGCGATGATGGTATGATCTGGTTGCGAGACTCTGGTCTTGTGCTGCGATTATTAGGCCCTCTGTCTCCACTTTCAGTCCAGTGCTTCTTAGCCATTGGTGTGTTTTCTGTTGATCCACACCTGGGTCTTTCATTCTTTATTGTTATTGTTATTATTAGTGTTGTTGTTGTTGTTATTAAACTATTTTAAATTTGGATGAAGTAACTGAAACTTCATTGTAATAGAAATAAAAATATTATGGCCAAAATAGTATAAAATAAAGAGTTAGTATGCTGTGACCGATATCAGTAATTATAGGCATACTGTCTTTGAATATACAGTAAATCTAGTGTAAATTAAAACACAGTAAATATACTTTAATTGAAAATACAGAAAGTATTCTGTAAGAGAAAATGTAATCAATATGCTGTTATTTAAAGACTGTTGTATTTCTGTAAACACTGCAATATTAGGAAATTTACAGCAACCTGATTCTGTGTAGATTTCTGCCTAAACTGTTAATTCTCTTTCTTGCATGCAGTTACGTTGTAGTGTGTCACTTGTAACTTATGTCACTTGTGTATATATTTACTCTTTTATACTGCATGGTATCTCTGATAACTGTATATAACCTGTTTGCTATCATCTCCTGTTGTAAATATCTGAGTACAGTAGCTGTGAAATCACTCTTTTGTTGCGAGAGCCCTCTGTGCTCACTTCATCTTCTTCGATTCAAAGGCAAAGAAATGTGATGCAAGAAGTATTTTCTTATTTCCATCATCCTCTCTGTTGTAAACCCTCTGCTCCTTGCTCAGAGCCGAGATGAGGGAAGGAAGCACTTTATTCCCTTATTGCTTTTGTGGTTGCATTTTTCATGTGTCTCCTATATTGTCTGTTCCTTCCCCTGCACTGTGTGATGCTAAATTAGTCACAGATCAGAGCTACTTTTCATGTTTTCCACAAAGACCCACATGAGGTGTCAAAGTGTGTCCACCTGAGAGTTTTGTTCGCTTGCATGCATCCAGTGCCACAAGGCAGGCCAAGGTGAGGATGATAACAAAGAATGTGTGAAAGTGTGAAATCGAGGCGACCAACAGGTTTGAGCCTGAGGGAGAGTTATGACAGGGCAGTGGGAGGTGAAGGTAGCTGAGGAGGTTACAGTGAGGGGAATTAACGGTGACGGACAGGCCAATCTGGCCAGGTGGGCAAATGCCAGAAGGGCTGACTGAGCTATGGGTCACCTGGGCCACTTAAACAAACAAACAAACAAAAAAGTTTAAGTTTGTTGACGTAAAAATAATTTATTTTTAAAATTATAATTACATTAATTAATCATTTCATTTGAAACAACTTATTTTGATCCAGAACACTTTGGCTGAGTTTTGCTTAACATTAAATACGTGTACGGATTCAGATGCAGCCTTCTGTCAGTGCTCTACATTCACTTCGTCCGTGTATTGATGCACATTGGCTGAAAGCTAACAGATGATAATAAAATGGAGTTATACCTTCAAACACCATGGGAAATTGTGGGGGCGGTGTAGACAATGATTCGAGCGTGACCAGAGAGAGACACGGCCAAAGAGGAAGATGAAAAGTGAGATATGAAGAACACAGGAATAAATTTCTCCCTCCATATTTCTTGATGTGTTTAATGGCCTCACAACTACCACCATTAACAGCGCTGCCTCTTTTTGTCTCTTTCTCTAGACGTTCATGATAACATTTTCCCCCAACGACACCATGTTTGTCATTGTTGTCATGGTGACAGGAACTTTTTTTTTCCCCACTTTCTTTATTGAGAGGTTGTACAGACAGAAACTTCTGACTCCATCTGTCATCTAATGGATGTATTGAATTAGAAAAATCAACGCCATCCCAACTGTTGGTGGAGGTAGGGTGACCAGATAAGAATGGGTGAAATTCAGGACATGGGATTTGGGGTTGGGAGTGGTCACGTGGCCAAATAAACAAAGCCATAAGTCACCCTTGCAGTAGCAGTTTTCACGGCACTCCTGTGCAGCTAAAAAATAAGCCGTTCTTCAGTAAGAAACACACTGCAGCAGCCAATGCAGAGTCAGCTGCAGGGTGACACCAAAAAAGCGATTCACAGCAATTAATTTTTAATGTTTCATGAGGCTATAATTACTCAGAACTATAGTTTAGTCTTTTCCGGACGATTTCCTGGGACGTCTGGTCACCACAGGCGGAGATGATTACAACATTTGAAACAGACGTGTTTAATTATGGACTCAAAGGGAGCATAAATCGGCCTTTAAAGCCACAGCATGTAAAAAGTGCATTTTTGGGATACAGCGCCCCCACGGTGTCTGAGTGCAGTACCACTGTCATAAAGTCACGCCATGACACCATGTCCAAACTTCCACTGGACAGATGTGTTATGTATATTCGTTGACTGTGGCAAATTAAATGTCAGCAGCCGAAGTCAATGTCAACTTCATCATCCTCTTTGGTTTCTTTGCCTCTGCCATGATATCTGGACTAAAAACACTGAGCTAGTGTGTTTTGTAGTTTGTAGCTGTAGACAAAGTGCCATCAAGCTGCCCCAGCTGGCTACTAAAAGTTAAATAGTGCAGCAACAGGCGTTTGAGGCACCAAATGGGCGTGCCAGAGAAGCCGTCCTCCCTGTTAGAAGTTAGAAACCATCAAAATGACTTAGAAGCTGTTATGTTAGGGTAGAAAAGTTACATATTGTGGCTTCAAAAAACAACCTAACATCTTAACGTAAGTCATGATGTCCTCTTTGGGACTTATAGCCTAGATCAGGAGAACGAACATGGGGATCTTACATTCATGATTTTGTACGTAAATACATGATTCATTATAATGCAAAAACCTATCTGAAACACGAGAGGATTTTAGAACAATGGAGGGTTAGTTTTGCCCCCAAAAAACACACACAAAAACCCCAAAAGATGACAGATGTGGTTTGTCATCACTTCATTCTGCTGAGCTTCCTTGTCTCTTGATGAGTTTCTGACTAGTTAAGCTGTGATTCCAGGCAGGCATAAAATTGCTCTCATTATGTAACTTTGTCTAAAAAGGTTCACAGCTAAAGAAAATGAGCAAATGATGAAATAAAAAGTGCAATTTGAAGTGAGGATTAAATGTAGTTACTGGAGCCAAACAATTGTCATTTTAAGTAACAGAGTGTTAACAAGCATGCCTGGCTGTGCGATAAGGTTGGATGAAACATTAATGATTCCTGAGGGGATATTAAGTAATTAGACATGTGCCGCTGAATATTTCTACCAGGAAACAAGCAACACTGGCATAAACAAATAATTACAACTGTTTTGAGACTTGACACAAGTGCAAAGTCTGTGCCCGCCTCTCTCTCCGGCATTTAATCTTCTTAAGTATGATAATGTAATCATGGTGTCGAGAAGTATTCTCAAACTGTTGTTTTGAATTTAAAGTGTTTCTGATTAATCATTTGAAATCACAACTCTTGTCTTTATTGGCAAGATGAAGTGCCGTAAAAAGCGTTCATTGTGCTCTAAAGCAGATCCACCCATACAAAAGGAACTAATCAGCTTAATTATGAATGAAGTCAGTCTGTGATTTGCTTTCATTTTAAGCTATTAACTCCAAGGACATTGGATAATGAACATGAGGCCCCTCTTCATTCAATTGTG
>JAPZDX010000013.1:9866988-9878615 GCA_029783625.1 Naso annulatus | reverse complement strand
CCTCTTCAGATTTTATAATGGGTGTGTGTTGCGCAATCTTCAGGAGGCTAGAGTGGGTGATGTCTCGCTAAATTGGAGAAGCAGAGAAACATGATTTAAAAATCTCAGAAACAACTCCTGATGGATCCCACAACTTTGGCCAAACCATACATAAAGACATCAGGAAACAATGGGAAATTTTGTGAGGGTTCTTGTGATACAGGTTTGGAAGCAGTCAGACTTATACTTTGGGCTCAGCGAGGCAGTGTGTGACAAGAGCTCACCAATTTCTCCCATAAGCAGCCATCATAACTGACACTTGAAATATCTGGAAAAGTGGCAAGTGGTACCACTTTGCATCTCTCACAATAGCTGCCAGATTTGTAAAGTTATTTCCACAAGAGTTATATAACTGTGTTCAGCAAGTCCTTGTGGCGCAGTTTTCTCGTTGATGCGACTCACGGTTTTGCCATACTATGCACTTGTTCGAGGTGTGTGATCAGGGCGATTTCTCTGTCTCTGTGAGTTAGATCCAATATTAAGGTGTCAAGTTACACTTAAACACAGCTGATGTCGACTGGCTAGCTTAACACACACGCTTAAATATCTGTGAGGACATTTCAAAATAATGCAAACAAAAGCACACATAAACTGTGGCATTGATATCTTTATGGGTTCTCTGATAAAAACCTGATTGTCTCTGTGGGGACTGAGGAATAATATTTACTGAATAACTGGCTTTGCGATCTGGCACAAATCACCAAGCACACTCGAAATTTCTAAGAGAAATTTTTTAGTCTTAATTATTGTCTTTTGTTGTACAAGTAAAATTAAGTTTGCAACTCAATGCAATAGGAAAAGAGAAGGGCCATTAAGTGAAAAAAGAACATTAAAAGCAAAAGGATGGGGCACAGACATACAGATAGAGACCTGGTTTAGCGATCTGAACATCAAATCCAAGAATGTACTGGCTGGAACAGGAAACATCAGCAGTGAAGTCAGTGTCCAGCTGAGGAGCCAGGTGGCGAAGAGGGCGGATTCCATCCTGTTTGACCATGGAGCTTTAACCCCTCCATATCCTGTGATACCTGCTTCAGATCCCCATCAGTGAGACCAGCAGGAACAAATGCTTGCTCATTTCTTTCCTCAATGCGAGGAAAAGGAGGTAGCTGCCCATTGTGAGCATTTCGCCTGAAGGATGATTTAAAGGGATTTTTATAATGTTGATGCTGCCGGAACAGTTTGTTGTTGTACTTTGTTTGTAAAGCTACGCTAGCCAGACGGTGGTACTGACTGTATGACTTTGTTTGTTATGTTGATGTGTTTTCAATCAGGAGTGTTATGCTGCTTTACCTTATTTAGGCGGATGGCAGGATAGTCATTATTGTAATGTATTTTTTGATTCTGCTCGTTGACTGATGTAGTCCTGCTGAGTGCTGAGCCTATACGTTCTTTTATGTTTGTTTCTTTTATGTTGTATTATATGCTGCAAAACCAATCTTCCTTCGGGGAGAAATAAAGTTGAACTTGAACTTGAACTTAAACTAATTATAAGAGGAATATTGCCACTGTTGTTGTGAAAAGAAAATCTATATATACTGTTACATATGTGTTATCATGAAATATTAATATTACCTGTCACATTTTTATCACAACTTTCATCGTTTTTATTCCTGCATCTCTCTCTCACATTCTGACCTGTTGCAGCAGAAAGTCGCTCAGCACTGAGCCAGCAGGATCTCTTTGAGGTTTCTACTTGTTAAGAGAAAGTTTTTCTTCGACTCTGCTGTAGAGTGCTTGCTCATGTAGAGTGTGATCTTGACGTACTTTATTTGAAAAGTGTCTTGAAAGAACTTGCGTTGTGATTTGGCTTTATGAAAATAAAGTTGGCTTTACTAAATTATGCTACCCCACAATCTTTCCATGGTCCCTTGTACTTAAAAATCTACCAAGTGGTCACGAGTATGACCTCTTATATAAACCAGTGGCCCTCACTGTCAAACCTATAGCTTTATTCTCTTACCGTGCAAAACAGAACAAGCACGGGTCAGCTATTGTGAAATGTTTGACTGACATGGATGCACATTTAATGCCTGTCAGCAACTGTCAGTCAGTGACAATAACAAGCACAGAGACAAGTGTGTGTATGTGTGTAATAACCATCACATTTGATGGTTTAAAAACATTAGATTTTATCGCATCCGCAATGCAAAGGAGGTAGGATGTATGCTGCAAATGCTGGATTAAATTATCCGTGTAAGCCATTTGCTGTGTACTCTTTTATTACCCACAGCTGCTGTTCTGTGAACATGTAGGAGCAGATGAGGCACTTGTCTGTCAGGGAAATGCTTGAAACGTGTACCGTAAACATTTCAGACGGCCCACCCGTGCTGTTAAGCTTGTTTGTTCCGGGATAGAGGGCAGCTTCTTAACTGCAGCTTCTGCCAATTAGGATAAGAGAGGTTAATCCTTGCAAATGAGGATCACTGACGCTGACGGTTTAATTTAGATGCATTGTAGCAGGACTGATGACACAGTGGATTAATATTGCCACTGCGAGCTCAGGGGGCACGTTCCATTTGTTTCTGCGCAGCAGCTGCAAATTACCTTCCTTATTATGCATGGAAATGCTGACAAACTCTGCACGCTTTACAGCTAATGACACAACTACGTCAGTGTCTGTAAGGTATTGGCAAAAAAAAATAAAAGTGGCAACAGACACAATGAGTCAGATGTTTATGGGAGGTTTTTACAGCCGTCACCAGAAATTAAACAGAAACTTACGTGTTATCGGAAACTGCAGGATGTGTACATAAGTTCAGGTCAAAGATCATGAAAGCCCAAAACAAATCTCAGAGTAAGACCAACTCTTTTGCTATGAGGAGGATTACAACTGGATTATCTCATGGATATAATAACATTCTTATTACTTGGCTCAGTGCGGTGAAACCTGACGTAGGACGAGAGTTAATATTTGGACCCCGATACCTGCAAAAGTCCTGGATAAAATAATAACAGGTATTAATACTCTTTTTATCTTATTGAAAGTGAGAGTTCTGAAAGGTTGTGGTCTACCATTAGCTGTTTTACACAACAAAGCTTTGATTAAATACCTGAAGAAAACTTGAATACCACTGCAAACCAAACATTAAGCACAGCTGTAGCTAAAACACGGCCCTTTGTCAAATAACTGAGCATTTAAGATGCCACGAAATCATAACAAAAGTGAAAAGCTGCCTTTTTCATTGTTACTTTTGAAAGCCATGCGGAATATGCTTTCAATGCTCTTGTGTCCTTTTGAAAAAGCTGTTTGAAAAATTTGTCACGTTTTATTGGGAGCAGCTGGGAGAAAGACTGCATTCAATTTCTCAAGGTTTCCTCAACAATTCTGCCAGTAGAAATTATAAACATAATTTTAAAAAAATAAATAAATCAAGGCAATCAAGGTAATTTATTCGTCCTTGTGGAACACAGGGTCACACAGAGAAATGAGATTTTGTAGTAATTTATGCTACATGCGTAGAAAATATACGCAAAGTGTATAGGATCAAAAATAAATGGGCAATGTAAACAGTTACTGTTATGCATATACACATTCATATACACCAAGGAAATAATTTAACTCGAAAAATATATTTATATTTATTTATTAATTTCTCGTAAGTTCTGCTCATCTGTCATTGGGCTAAACTTTAACACAACTGGTGCATCACTGAGTATACAAACATTTATCTGGACTTTTTTAAAGAGCATATGAACCTATCAGCCAATTTAAAATGTACATGGGTAAAACTTTACCAAAAATCATCTCAGCTGTTTAAATTTAATTTGACCTTTTATAATGGCTGTCAGCAGGTATTTTTGAGCAACTGGATTAATTCACAACTGCTAAATGTGCCACAAAATGTAGCAATAGTCGAATGTCTTCTGCATTTCATTTTATTTTGTGGCTTTCCAGTCACACTCGACTCTGTCTCACAAGTGAACAGTCACAATCACGTTGATTAAGTAGTTTTTTTCCCCTCAAAACTTAAATTGACTCCTCACTCAAGTTAATCATTAATAAATAACTAAATAGAGCAACAATCTCTCACACAGACTCAGTGGAAAAGAAGATTACACACTGTGAAAGAGCTCCATCTAGAGTATAATTGTGATAATGCATCATGAAATTCACATCATATCCTCCAGGTTTGTTGTGCTATTATTTAAATTCTAAATTTTGCAGTTCGCTATGTCACCCCACCCTGTTTTACATTTCCAAATTTTACTCTGGATGTAGCATTTAGAATAAAGTAAAAAGAGCCAGTAAAATCACGCTCATAAAAGATCACTGTTGAAAATGGCTGAACACACACATCAAAGATCCACAAATGGAAAAAAAAACCCCAACTATTTATTAATGAAATGTCAGTTTTACCACCGCAGGAAAAACAAATTACTGTAATCACCAGTACATTTGGCAGTTACAATGCATGTCAGTTACATGAGTTCCCATTATTACAAACAGGTTGCAGCCCCAAAAACACTTGATCAACCTTATGAGAGTCTAATTAGATACAAAATACTTCATTCTGCTGTGTTTCATATTAAACAACATAAAGAAAATGTCAAACATAATTCAGTTTGCCCCTCTGATTCTGAATATAGATGATTTTCGACCCATTAACTGTATTCATCTTAGATTTAAGACAAGGCTGCCACGTTTCAAATGCAGAGTGTGTTTCTACTGCATGTTATAAACTTTCATGATCAAAAAAACCTTCACTTTCACTTCAACTCTTTAAATACGCTCCACATTATTTGGTTCTACATCTTAAGAACAAAGGTGGCGGCATGAGCTTACAATTCATTTGGTCAACAACCTGTCATCTACAGCGGAAATGTTGAGTCAAACCTTTGTATCAAAAATATTAAAGCGTCACTATTGCTCTACACAGAAAGTACCAAGCAGCATAATACATAATGACGTTTTACTAATTAGACCCTGTCTAAGAAAACCTCAAGAATAACATCTCCATCATGTGGTTGAACAAAGAGCCAATTCTCAGCAATTTACCAGCAAATTGGAGCTGTATTAAAAGAGGCTTGACTGGATTATCAGCAGCTACGCTACATTTAATGCTGCTGTGAAAACATCTGAATTTGCTCAAACTTTGTAAACTCTGTAAACTACTTTGATTTATACCAAAGGATGTTCGGATTGTCAGGTGAGTTGCAACCTTTTCGTTTTCATTCAAAATTCCCTCTAACTTTTTTGAGCCACTCGTTTGACAAACACATTAAACTAATAATTTACTTCCTTTTTCTTCACGGACATCAGTGCGACTGTTAGCAGCTATTAAAGACAAAATGTCTAAAAAGCAAAATACACAAAATGTTACAAAAAAATAACTAAAAGGAGGGTCATACATAGCCTTGTTTTTTAGCAGTCCTACTGTGTTCTACATTAAACATAGATTATACTGTATGATTTCTCTGTCTATAACAATCTGAGAATTACAGATAGAAGCAGTGTTAGAAATCTCAAAGAAAGAAAAAAATCAGCCAGGTAAACAAAACAAGGATATAAATATCGCAGCTGAAATTGATATGCACCTCTTTTAAATACAACTGCTAAACCCAACACAAAAATATCTAAATCTTTAAATCTAATAGTGCAGTCCAAACATCTTTCCAACTCATTTAAAATCTCTTTATCCCATAAAACAATCAGTGCTTTCATAATCATACCCGCAGTTAACATTTTGAAAAAACAGATCAGTAGTAAAAAGATGAAATAAAATAATATAGCAAAGCGTTCTTTGTTCGAAAAAAAAAAAAATAAGGGGGGGGGTTAACTGGAGTTGATGTGAAAAAATTCTCTTTTGATCGCAAACTGTGTTGAAAAGTGTTTAAATGGCATAATGCCTCAACATCAGACTGATGTCCCTCAGTATAGGTTGGAATTTTCATTAAGTCATGACACAACAGAGCCCTTTACATTTGAACCAATCACTAGCTGAGCACTTGCCAACATGTCTACATGAAAGTCAACATGACTAAACAAACACAGTAAGGCAATAAAAATCAACCAATAGCTTCACCTTTACACCTCCCCATTATGATTCACCTCTAGCTTACTTAGGGAAAAAAAAAAACAAAGCTGCTGCATTGTCGACTTTACTTGACTGTTCCTGATCTCAAGTCAAACTACCCCCAAAAAATAATTTATGTTCCACACTCCTACCAGTGCTGGACGGACGGCTTAATTGTCTGCTAATCAGCAATATGTGCCTATTCTGAAAATGCAATTAAATCTGATGTCTGTTAAAGTCACAAACAGTCACCTTGTTGTTAACTGCAAGACAAATAATGGCTTGTGGCAGCAGAAATAATACTGAGCTGTTAATAATACTGAACTGAATGTGAATCTTAATTACGAAATTGTAAGCATGACCAGCTTCAACAGTTCAGGCTGTGATAAAAAATTGTTTATACATGAAAAACTTTGGTCAGCAACTCTGACAGAAAAGAATCACTTAATTTTCTTCAATAACTTCTTGTGACCGGGTGGCACTGACTGACATTAAGCTTTTCTGTTACTGCTCACAACCTTATTTTTAAAGTCACCAGATATTTTGAAGGATCCAGAAATAACCACGTTTCACTGTATACCCTCTACAGTCCTAGCAACAATGTACACAAAGTGCAAGTACATACCAACGTCAGGAAAATATTTGGTTTTCCATGATGACACGAAACTTCTGAAAATGTTTTTTTTGTTATTAATCCAAAGCCATGTCCTTCTCTGTTGTTCTCGCCCGCAGCGGTGGGGAGGTGCGACACAATAAACTGTCCTCTGCTCCTCAGACGCCACAGTCACTGGTTCTGTCTTGAAGTTTGCGAGTGAGGATGAGGAAGGTGGAGAGGGAGGCGACTGAAATGTGGAAGATCAGCTGCCACACGTTCCTCAGGCCGAGCAGGTAGAAGTTGCATAGGATGATCACACTCAACAGAGTGAAGGACTTGTGTTTCTTCAGAGATGAGTGGAACAGGTAGAGGTGGCACTGCGGGCACAAGGGAGGTCATTCCCATGGAAGAAGAGCGTTAAAATGAGTTGGATGCAGGTGGGTTTATGTCTGTAGGATACAGCTGTGGTTCAAAAGGTGAACTAAATTTACCTGAAACACACAGCAGAGGAAGGCTAGGAAAAACGCCACGACATTCCAAACCCCTTCATAATCCTCCTGCGCACAGAAAGAGGAATAAAATGGTGATTTATCATTTCAGGTGAAAGTCCAAATACTGTAATTGAAAAGGCATCATATTTATTTGAGTTTATAGCTGATTCTTACAAGAGTGACAAGCTGGCAGTTTTGTGCAAACCTCATCATTATCAAATCTCTGCTTTCACAGCAAAATGCAAATGCACAGCAGCCAGTTCAGCCAGCTCAACATATCTATAATTAATGTGGGCTTATACACGACTATTTCTGAATAAATTTGCCGACTAAACATAACAAATGGCTTGACAAATGGCAGCAGTATAGCAGTTTTTCTCTAACAGAATATTTTGAACACATAAAAAAAATGTTTTATTGAATATAAATGAAAATGCATGATGTGTCAACGTGCTGGGCTCTCTTTAGATTCACTTGAAATACTTGAAATACCTGGAATGTATTTTCTATGAGGTGAACCCCACGGATTATATTCAAAGACGCACACACGATATTTAGGACCAGCGAGAGGATGCCTGGCGCTGTCACTGGTTCGAGTCTTGCAGTCTGACCTGTTAAACAAATGCAAATACATGAGTGACTGTAGAAAAATAGCACAAAAGAATTTTTGAGAACTTTTCCTCATTTTCTCATGCTCAGTGGCACTGTTATGATTTATAAGTCATACAGCCAACTAGGGCTGGGTATTTGGCAAGGACTTGACAATATGATACACATCATGATACATTGCGATACGATGTACACTGCGATAAACTGCGATATTCCACACAATTAACTGAAAATGTAAAAACAGAGCTGAAATACAAGTTGGTGCGAACGATCTGAGTAGTCTTCATACGTCACATCTCATTATATTGATAATTCAGTGGACAAATTGAGTCAAAAAAATTTGATTTAAAATTTCCTTTCCAATTTATTTGAATGGTACTGGCAAATTACCGAACACACTGATGCAGCTGCCATGACATCAAAATTAAAAAATAAAATTTAAGTACACTCTTGCGCTCAAATTGAACACCCTGAAATTAAAACATGAAAATCAAGTGCCAAAGTGTTCTTCTGTGTCACTGAAGTTAGAGGTAGGTTCTGGTAAGGACATCACGATACGCTACGCATCACGATACGATGCAGTATATCACAAAGATCAATACTGTGATTGATTTTTGAGCACAGCCCTGTGGTCAACGGTCCTACCTGATCCAGGACCTTGCTCCATGTGCCCGTTTGCAATGCCGTTCGTGAGCTCCATTTTGTCCAGTTGAATTATTTGTGGCGGACGGATCCTCAGATCCTCCTGGACCTCTGCCAGTGTCACCTCCAGGGCCGGACCTCCACTCTGGTTGTACTGCTGCTTCAGCTTCTGAATGGTGCCGTCTGTCAAGTGGCGGCAATCAACGTGTTCATGGTTATTTTTAGGGCATCTTAAAAACACAGGAGCTAAGCTTGTTATTCAACACATCATATGTGAATTCAAAGCAAAAATAAAAAATTAAAAAAATAAAAAAATAAAAACATCAACAGCAAATTTAGACGACAATTTCTCTACCCACTCACCAAATTCCAAAAATGGATATGGCCTGTTTGCCAAGGCAACAACAGTGCTTTTGAAGCATGCTGTGAACTCCCAGCGCAGATCTTCTAGGAAGCAGAAGGCCTTAGCAACAGGGAGGCTGCAGTGGCACACGGTCATGTAGGATACACCCTCTGACGAGACGAAGCTGAACAGGTGAGAGGAGAAAAGGTGTTTAGTAAACAAACAAGCGCAGTGTGACATGTATGCCCCTGTGACTAAATTGACTCTATTTTTGCAGTCACTGCGAGCACAACTGAGAGAGTCTGCTTTGCTTTCTGGACGCTTACTATATGTTGAGCTCCTGGCCCTTGACAGTCCCTCTGTCAGGGAAATGGGCCAGTGCTTTGCTGATGGTTCTGAGCTGCTGCTTCCTCTCCTGAAGCTCTCTGTTGTGTTCAAAGTCTGTGGAGGCTGACAGGGGGAGTCCATCCCTGACCCGTACCACAAAGGCAAACAGGATCAGAGACATGATCCACTGGGTCCATGTAGAACACACTGCCTATATGGGGCAATGAGGATGATCAAATCACACTGTGTCAGGGTTACATAGATTATTTTCTCAAATACTTGATAGATTTTGGTCTATTAAATGTTGAAAAAATGTGCATCACGGGCCATAAAAGTCCAGATTATAATGTCATGTTTTATTTAAGAAACAGTGCATAACCAAATTGAAATCTGTTTACTATCACAAAAGACAAAGGAAAGCAGCAAATACACTTCAGGATTTACTTTTACAGTTTGTTGCTTGAAAGTAACTTGAATGATTTATTGACTCTATTTACTGGTTTTAGAAAACACTAGTTTTGGCAGGTGTGACGTTCCAGTCACAGAAAGGGATTGAATGTAACGTTGTATTTGTATTAGTCAATTGCGTTACGTTACAACATTGTTCATGTTCCGCTCAGTAAATTGCCACTTGAAAAACGGCAAATTTTAGTGTACTATATACAAACATTTATAGTAACACCTTACTCCTTACCTCATTATCATGGATTTCATGGTGCACCTTGTTACTTAGCTACTGTAGGTTAGCTGACTATAGCTTCATATCACAGAAATACACCACCAGCCGGTAGCCAGCACGAGCTTTCGATGCGCCTTACAAATGCAGTCGCATATTTTATATCACCAGCGATTAAAACCTGAATAACATCTTATAACATATCCATTAGAAGTAACTTTAAAATTAGCCAACGAGCTAACTGGAAGTCTTCTTCCTGTTACAACAAAACCACAACAAATCTGCTACGGAAAGCGGGATGGACAAAAGTACAACTCCGAGTCGGAACACCCTTGTGCAGCTCATCATCCTTTCACTAAAAGAGTGAAGTTAGCGCCTCTCTGAATTGTCGGCCTTCAGTGACTAGCTGATTGCCTGGCTAGCTACTGCACAAAGGTTTGTTTATTTTGCATCTTTAGACAACCTGAAATGTGATTTTCGTCGTTACGTTGAACGTGAATAGTAACTGTGTCTGTGAGAAACTAACGAAAGCAAGCTACGCTAACTTAAATGTAGCTGTACAGTAACGTTAGCTGTTAGCTAACGTTATGGAGCGCTAGCTAACGTTTGTGTTCACGTAACTATTGTTGGTATTGTTAAATTAACGTTAACCCCTGAGAGTTCACTGTTCTGTTGTGAAGTTGCTCTGAACGTGGCGTGAACTTGTTGGTGTAACGTTACTGGCGTGTCAGTGTGCTAACGCTGTGCAAGTGCTGAATGAATGTACATCTGTGGGTTTATAGTTGACATTAGCTTCTCACTCTGTTAACGTTAAAAGGGAGTTTCTTGTTTTATATTGCTAGTGTTTGTGGTCTGTTACGTCCCTACGGTATTTTGATTGCGTTTAACATAACGAGTAGACTTATTAGTTAACTGTTAGCTGTTGTGGTCTGCCAGAGACTATGTAGCTTTTTTTAACGAATAATTTACATAACGTTACTCATTTAAATAGTCTTGAAAATGCTCTCTTCTTAAGAAGTTGAGGCTGAGTATTGCTGTCTATATATGCCATTCCTTGTAACAGAGTCAAGACGTGACCGTATGAGTACAATGTGTTCCTGCCTTTGATTTGTGCAAGGGAATGGTGGGATGCGCATATGGCGACCTATAGACTCTAATAATAATATAATAAGAATAAGAAGAATATGTGTGGTTTGTGACTGCAGTGACATTAGCTACACCTTTCTTATTTATTTTGTTTTCTTGCTTTATCATTAATTGTGAAGTACGCACATACATTTCTTAAAACTAAAAGGCTGTTGACACACTGGGATGTAGAAAGCTCTTTTAGACTGTATTTTAAGAGTTTGTTGTTGTCTTGATGTTACGATTTTGCTCAAACAATGCATACATCACCTGAATGCAACATGTCTTCCTGTGTACTCTGCAGCTATCTCTGGCCTTATGTTCTGCCCAGTATAGTAATGCTTGTTGGCTGCCCCCGCCCCCTAACACACATACTCACCATGTGAGGTGATGATGGTTACATACATTTCAGCACAGTAACTCAGCAGTTTCTAAACCAGAAGTCTAGATCATGCACATTATGAGCTTAAGGTCCAGACATTACCGACAGATATTGGATGCTGCTGCTTTCTTGGCACCTTGCTCTTCCTTTGCCAGTAAAACAGTGGCTGGCAAGGCGGATGTGTGTAATGTGTAACTTGTGAACTTGCCCACAAACTCTGACACACCAGATATCAGTTTGTAGTTTTGGTTTACACGATCTGCTCGACATTTTTTGAAACAGAAGAGGAGTACTGGTGTTAAACAACTGAGGGCAGGGTTTTGAAAACATGGTTTTGTAATCATTCTAATAAAGGGTAAACAATGTGAGGTGTGGTTCTGC
>JAPZDX010000013.1:9776053-9787390 GCA_029783625.1 Naso annulatus | reverse complement strand
CTACAACTTAAATTTTATACTTTTTTTTTTTTTTTTTTTTTCCAGCTCTGTTTTTGGTCTCCACCAGTCTCTTCAGCTGATAATAGCTCAACCATGTAATTTACAGTTGGGTTTTTAGCCTTTTTTTTTTTTTTTTTGGCTGAAAAAACAAACAAACAAACATAAATGGTTGCTTTGGGTGAAAGTTATGCTATGACAGTTAAAGTACAGTTGTGAGCTATGAAATCCAAAACTAATAACTGAAAAACGCTTAAAGGCTTGTTTTTTTCAATCATTACTATGATCTTTAATCGATATAAAAACACTGACTATTGCTGCTTTAAATTCATCAGCAAGATAAGTTACCTTCATGTAGAGAATTTCTACCAAAACATCAAAACAGCTGATGTATAACGAATGTAATATCAACATTTATAACTGCATTATTACCAAATTGAAGGGATCCTCACATTTACAGTGTGCAGTTACAGTTGTTCTAATTACTGTCTTATAACAGACCTATAAAGCACCAGTAAATTATCTATGAACCATTAGTTGCAGCTTAAAGGTTGACAGACCCCTTTATTGTTTTTAGGTCGATACAGTTGGTATAAAAATAACTTTATTTGTGTGACACTGTTCATGCAAAACTGCAACCTAAAGTGCTTCACAAAAAGGAATCAGACAAAAATAAACAACAACTAGCAATTCCATCATTACTATTGATGCTATATGACTTTTTTTTTTTAATTTATGCACATGCACTTCCCTTGTGCAAGCAATCAACAGACTCTGACACAAAAATGTTTGCTGCGAAACACTGATTCATCTTATCTATCTAAGCAGCCAGGCTGTGGTTACATTCAGGCTCTGTGTCATCTAATTTCAAGTGGCCGTGCAGTCTTGACATACAAAGTAACCCGAGCTCGACTGTCAAGTGCAGAGAAGTGACTCTTATTGTACAAAGTGGCTCATTGTGATTGTACAAAGTGTACACATACATTATTGTAAGCGTCAGGATGGAGGCACTGACCCACAATGAGAGCATGTTGCTGGCTGGGAGATTACATACTAATTATGAGCAGCATCAACTAGATGACAGCCTGCACTTACTGTTCTCCTCCTGTCCATATGCCATCATGCTTGTCTCTCAGGTGGGGTCAATTCGGGCTGTGTGAGCCTCGGTGATATTAAAGTGACAGCTAAGGTGAAGACGGACGAGCACTCGGACACGTCACTGCTGGCAACAGACCAGAAAACCACTTTATCTCCCTTATTGTTATTCTACGCTCCACTGAGGCTGAAAAAGCATGAATAATGTTTGTTTATCAGTGCATGTGGAGGGTGCAGGTCTCTGGTGCACGGGCAGATATCAGTTCAACAGATGTGGAAGTGACTATGTGATGTAAACAATAGAATAAAGGGGATATTTGCTGATTTCACACATGCTGTTATGGTCGGGGAGAAGTTCTCGGCCTGTGAAAACAGCTGTGTGGCTCAGGAGGAGCTTCACCAAGTCTGAGAAGAAAACACTGATGATGTCACAGTGATGTCATTGGGGTTACCTCAACTTAGACCTGCAGGGTAGTTACCTTTAACTGACGGTTTGAAAGGCAAAGTCATTTACCATGAAAACCAGGCAAAAGGATGCTGTTAAACTGCATTATGGGATTTGTAGGATACTTAAAGTCAGAGGAAATTTCAGCTTTTGCTGCACAGATTTATGTTGTTGTTGTTGTTGTTGTTGTTTTTAAATAAGTTGAAATACTTTTCATTAATACTCCTCCTCAGGCATTTGTAATTAATATGTAACAGCTTCATTTCTGGTTATTAAGTCATTTACTTAGGTTACTAGGTTTTGGGTTGCCAGGTTGGTCCTGTGGTTTCTCACTTTCTTATAAGCACTAAAGTGTGCAGTAATATTAATAATTTAAACACTTTATCATATTTAGAATTTCTAAAAGTTTTTGCAGCATAAGTTTACTGATTAAGAGTTGAAAGGACAATATTATTCATATTAATGGCTGATAACTGATTTATAGTGTTAGTCAGTGCATAATTAGTCATTAACGAAGTTAAAAGATGAAAATGCAATGGTAATTTGTTCAGATGCCCTTTAAAAATGTTACTGTCCCTTTATTTTTTATTTCTTTCTGATAAAATAATGTCCGATAAAACATTATTTTCAGAGGGAAGGACACTTGAGATGTCTTATATAGTCACAATATCAGTAAAGATGTGTTTTTCCATAGTCACATGTATGCATAAGAAAAACTTGAGAATAGCCCATGTAAGAAAATCACACTTTGGATAGAACTGCTTTACTGGAATATATATTTTTAAGCCAAATTCAGATCATTTAAAGAACTAAATTCTTCATTTTTGTCATGTTTTAACCTAGATATCATATGGATTTATAAGGTTTGTGCAGAAGGCTTTTAAACACCTCTTATGGTAAGATATATATTTTAGATCAAAACAAACAAACAAAGAATTTAGGCTAAAAAAAGAAAAGAAAATACTCTCTTTTCTTTCAGGGTGGCTTGACTTTTGAGCTCAATATGTCTGAAAATCCTGGTTTTCACTTCCCAAAACAATCGTGCACAACTGGAAGCATTTGTGAGCATACTCTCAAATTATTTTCTGAATACGTATTCTGAGCCTGAACTGTTTCCCCCTGAGCTTTAAGGAACATGAACAAACAGCGCGCGGTGGGCGGACTGAGCGCGTTTTCAGCCTGGGCTGAGCAGCAGAATAGGAATATTGAAGGGTGTTGTTGTAGTTGAGCCTGCCTGGCCCTGTGGCAGGAGGACGGTCGCCATCTCTGGGTAAACACTGTAACCGTATCACGCAGTTGATATTGTGTAGTGTGCGGACTGTAGCCGGAGCGTACAGTAGCAGCAGCAGCGGCGGCAGCGGCAGGCGCGGTGCTATGCAGCCTGCAACAGCGGACACACACGACTTGAATGCAGGACTGACGCTTTGTTTGTCTCCTGCTCATATCGGACTGTCACCTCAGATGCTGGACGCGCTGTGGCCGCTTCTTCCTCTTCTTCTTCTCCCCGCTGACATTTCGTCTTGTTTGTGAGCTCCGGGACTGCACGCTTCGAGTGAAATGGGATTTTAATGGTGCACGCCGCGGACGCTCTCGCCTGTGCACAGCCGCGGGACTGTAGTAGCCTACGCTTTGGTAATGTTTGCCAAGGAATAAAACGGTGTAGCCGAAGGTGCATAACATCTCGTTTCCATGGACAACACGTCCATAATAACACAGGTTGCAAATCCGAAAGAGGAGGAGAGCATTTCTTCAAGTCAAGACAAAGGTAAGGCGCACAGAAATGGCACACACACACATACACGGTTGTTGTTTTCATATTTGCGATGTTTTGCCCGAATTTTTTTTTGAGGATTTCCACACATATTTTATTTGCGTTGCTCGGGGGCCAAATGGGCTGCAGCCCCTCAGTGCAGAGAGAATACTGGGCTCCGGACTGCAACAGCAAAGCCTGAGAGTATCGACGGAAAACCTCCATTGTTCAGCTGAAGCAGAGAAACATTATGAGCCCGAGTGCTCAGCCAGCCTGTCAGTATATATCATGTCTGGAGAGGGCTTTCACTTTAGTAGCGGGAGCTTTAGTCTGGCTAAATCTTACACATTTTGCGCCTTAAAGAAATGTGATATTTTGAAATATGTTGGAGGGAGCTGGGTTTACTACAGGGGGCGGGTACTCTACTCCTTTCTCCTTGCACTGGCGACAGCCCTGCATGCATCACTGACACTGTAAAACGCCTGGTGTAAGCAACAACAAATACAGCAATGTTTAGAGGTCAGATCAACAGTTAAAGGAAAACATTTTAATGCATTTAGGCCTGAAGTGGGGTCAGATAGAAGTGTGCGTGTGGAAGACTCAACATCAGTGCTGTAGAAGGTTTATTTACACATTTAATAGCACAAAAAACTTTGAATGCACAACCTTATTTTGCACATACCGTTATTTTACATTAAAACCACCTCATTTAAGTAGAAAAAGCATAAATTGTTATGTTTATAAACAGTCCCTTGAGGATTATAAAACAGTATCATCTTAATTCCCGTCTTTTAATGTTTATTTGGTCTGAAATGTGTGTGCTCTTAGCTGTGTGTAAAAAAAAAAAAAGCCTGAAAACAGCAGCTCAACATCTGCACTACAGCTTACTGTAGAGGCTGAACCAAAACACAATTTCTTCTTGTTTTGCACAAGAATCACCACTTCACCATGTGGTGATGACATCAACGACAAATCCCCCTCATGAGTCAGGAGCTTTTCAGTTTTCATTAACTGTGAGAGGGTTATTACAAGCCTGTGCGGGCTAGTGACACTTCTTTGATCCCGATTTGAGCCCACGTCGCATGGCGTCCACGCACACAAGGAAATGAGGCCACGGAGCGCTGCGCGCACACACGTGGGATCTCTCCCTCATGCCCTCCTGCTGTGATGCACACAGGTGTGCAGGGGAGATCACAGCAGGAGGGCATGGGTGTTTGGAGCTCAGGGCCCTGGCATCCCCCCCTACCAGCACCCATCCCACAGGGTGCCTGGAGGCCAGAGGGACCACAACTCGCTGCAGAGGAAGACTAATGTGAACCTCTCTGACTCACTGACCTCCTGTCCAGTGGTCATGAAATGAAGATCCGGACATGTTTGCTTTGATAAGTAATTGGACACGCTGAGCACAAGTGAAGCTTTCTCTCTGTTTTCACTTCATTAATGCATCTGATTTGCTGAACTATTCCAGGACTGACTTGCATGATCACGACGACCGAACCAATTATGATTAAGTTCCTCCTCATTTTTCCTCATCAGCATACCCTAATCTTGTGCCGCTGCCATCGTAATTAAAACCATCATCAACAAATCAATGAATATGAAAACACTTACTAACAGCGAAACATTCAGCTCCGTCGCTAACTGAGCTGCGGCAGGAAGAAGTTGAATCATCTGGGAAGTGTGCTAGATGAACAATAAAACTGCCTTTTTAGCACATTGTTAATCGCCTGCACAGAATTCCCACACTATCTAGTCTGCAGCATCTTGCTCGTCTTGGACAGTAAATCCCAGATGACATGTGGAATCCGAAAATTAATCTGGCAGGATAAAATCCAGGGTCAGTTGCTCACCAGAGAGGACACACATTCACACACACACACACACACACACACACACACGCACGCACACATTGAGGCTCCTCAAACGGCTGCTGTGTGACAAACACACAGAATCACCAGGGAGCTTCCTGACTGGAGTCCCTGCCCTTCACTTTGTCAAAGCAGACAACAAACAGCACTTGTTGTCCAGGACAGTTACTCTCTGACCCGCTCGGGCTGCACTGAAGCCATGAATGATCACACACACACACACACACACACTTACATGCTGAATATTTCAAAGCACGGGCAGGCTATTTTCAGAGTCCTATCAGTTTCATTTCAAGCAAAGATGTAGTAACTCATTAGAGCTGCGTTTTTTCAGACACTTGGTCAGGTGGACATTTCATCTTTATGCATTATGGATTATGTTAAATGAGGTGAGGGTTGGAATCGTAATGTGGGTGGTTTCTCCCTTCATGCACATGTTTGGTACAAAGTCAACCGTGTCACACTTCCGGAGGATAAACGAGGCTATTTTTTGCACTGAGATGCCTGTGTGCATCGACTGTTATATCTTAATGCACTTCTTAGAAAAACCAGCAATCTTGTACCGATTTAAAGCCACATATTTCACAGAAACCAGCGCAGATGCACATGGTAGGCAGAGAAAACAGCGTTTTCTTCTCTCCACACCCTACTGAGGCTTTTTCATTTGGCAGCCGTTTCCTTGTCAGGATCTGATGCAATGAAATGTAACGAGTGGACTAACAACGTGCAGGGAGTCACGGGCCGGCCAGCCTCCGTCTCCCTCCACGACTCAGCGAGGCTTTGCTCTGATAACTTCACAGTCCGACAGGTATCAGTGGACGAGCAGTTTAACTTAATCAGATTAGGTCTAATCTGAGTTTAGCTCTCCACTGCTGCAGTGTGACTGATGGCAAACACTAAACACACACTAACAAGTGCTGAATTAAACAAAGACTTGTATAATAGTGGTCTCTCTCACCCTGTGTGTTGTGTATTTCTCTTTCGTATGTTTGCAGCTGTAATTCAGAGAAGCAGATTACAGTCTGTGTTTAGCTGCTTGAGTTACTTGAGGCTTTAAATAATTCAAACTCTTTCCTCACACACAAACTACAGTTTGTAATAATGATGGATGTTTTTGCTTTACATTTTTTGAATAATCTTGGTGACTCTGGACAGTTACGTCTTATCGAAAATACAAATTTTAGCTAAAAAAAAAACATTTTTTTTCCCTCATAAGATCACTTGCCTTAAAGCCCCTGAGGAACTTTCATTTTGTCTTGATTGTAGCAGCCCGTGTGGGCAAAAGCGGTACTGTTTCCTGTTGTAAAGATCTTGTTTGCTTTTGAAAGAGAGCGAAAGAAACACGCCACTTATTTGCGCAATACCAGTTCGGCCATAAACACAAAAAATATTGAAATTATTTAAAGAAAAATATCCTACTGCCTCCAACCATAGATAGTAAAAAAGAGAACAGCGGACTGATCGTGCTCATAAACAACAAATCGTCTCCTCCGGTCTGTGTGCCGTAAGGCGTCGCATTGGGTTTCCGCTGACTGTTAGGTAGGTAAGATGTAGGTAAGATGTGAGGCATCAGTATTAAATTAAGATTGCTTCACAAGCAGTTAAAAGCTCCTCATAGAGACTTAAAAAAAGAAGTCATTAAAGCATGACTCGGGTGTTATTTCAAATGGTCAAAAAAATCCCATTAAAAACATGAAAGCAACAGTATGTTTCTATATAACACCAACTCAAGCTAATTTGTTCACAATGAAGACTTAAATCTTGAAAAAAAGACACACACACACGCACACACACACAAAAAAAACACAGGTCACGGACATACAGAATTAATTTTTAAAGAACTGACAGTAATTTCCTCAAACAGCTGGACACTGGAGTGTTTAGCAAAGCAAAGTACATTGTAAATCTGTTGGCACTATCTTCAGTGGCGTATTAATACACATTTGGTCCTTCAGTGAGCATTTACAGCATGTTGTATGTGAACTGTATCAAAACATAGACTACAGTCCAAATGTCCATGGTAATTGAGACACACGTTACAGTAATGAGGCTTAATGGCAGCAGATTTAAACATATCAGACTTGGTGTTTGCTTTTAGTGGGATCAGTGGCAGTAATGAAGCTGTGAGTTTGTCAGTTTTGCTGTTTAATAGCTCTTTATAATTTACCCTAGAGTCCTCGGAAAAACTGTTTGCTTTACTGATACGGCTTATTGGGGACAAACAACACAACCAATTATAATGTTTTGATCGTATGTGTGGTTTTGCTGGCTAAGGCTAAGTAAAACGAATTCTCTAAAACAGACATAGTGTCACTCTCCTGTGTCATTTTTTCCAATTGCAGCTCAAGGTAAAAACAAGACAGACACTAAACCGTGTGTTTCACCAAGGGCACTAACATTCAGCCTTGAAAAACCTCTGTGGTCTGACCTGCTCCATGTGGATATCTCTCAAGGGTTATGAGATATATAATCTCAGTGGCAAAGCCGAGGAGGAACAGAAGACGCTGGGATTGAGCTGTAAAAATGTCACGATTCCCTCGGAGGCTTGTTGGTTAGCAAGTCTTTGCATTGCCAGAAAGAACATGAGAAAAAAATACACTGAATCTGTAATTAAATATGAATCTGGAGAAAAGCCTGTGATTTCATGCACACTTGGCTTTTGAGGTTATTCCTGGAAAATGCTACTGTACATTAATAAAGTGTTTATGATGTGTGGACCACACCTGCAGGGGTGTGTGCAGCACAGTTAGCGAGGGGAGCTACTGTGAGTTTTGGCTGCGCTGGAGTTTCTGGCGCTCTGCTGCGTGCTGCACTTCACTGTCATGGCCGGACTCAAGTGTTAGGTCGAGGAGGGTCGAAGATGCAGATTTCCGATGTATTTTATAACATAGTAAGTCACTCTGAAGCCTTCGTGCTCTTGTGAAGATCTCATTGGATGGATGAGTGCGCATACAGTGAAGTCAATATGCAGCATATTTATCATTTTGACTGAGAGAAAAGCTGGACTCTGATGTGCAGGTCCTTATTACGAATTTATGAGGCTATTTCAGCCAATGCTGCTCAGAAAAGCTGATTATCTGCACCTCCAGGGAAGTGTTGGAGGGTTAGACACATCTTTATTACTTTAGTCCAATACCGCACTGGGCAGCTGATGGGGAAGAGTTGAATGTTTTTTCTTCCAAGCTCTTGACTGATAAGCTTGTTAACTGTATGTGCAGGATCAGCCTGTGTCTGGATGCGTGGATGAACATGCCTCAAGTGGAAACTGGGGGATTGTATTAATTTTTATGTCTTTTACATTCATGCATTTAGACAAAGAAGCAATGCGGGTTAAGATTTTTACAGCTGTAAGCAGCAAATAAATGTGCTATGTTGTTGTTTCTCTGCACGGAGCTTGTTCTACATCGTAAGTAACCATAATGGATTTGCCAGCACTGAATTTCACATTATATGAGCTCATAAACAGTCAATCACCAGCAGTGGTTCCCTTAGGTGTTTGTTAATCTCTCAGTAGTTGTTTATATGTCTTTGAATGTGTTTTCTTTTTTCTTACTTTTTTTTTTTTTTGGACAGCATTCCCATTTTTGAAAGTTTTTGTATTATTTAAATAAAAAGCCCAGAAAAATCTAATGTTTTTTTTTTTTTTCCACAAATTTAGCTACAGCATAATTAAAAGAAATGTTATCAATAGAACTTTTGTAAAATGCCTTTATTTGCTTCTAAGACCAGAGTTAGATTAAAAAAAGGTTGATACCTCTTTTACATGTTTAAAGTGCCCAAGTCCACCCCTCCGGTGGAACCCACGTGACCTCATGACCTCATCTGGAAAAATTATATACAGAAGTCAATGGAAAGATGGAGATAATTTCTGATAATTTTGCAAAGCAAAGTTGCACTTTGTCATAAAAATTGTAAACTATATAAGACCTGTTGTGGTCCACCAGAAGGGGCGGGGCTTAGACATCCTGTAGGCTCGGCTAGTAAGCAACAGCCAGGACTTAGCTGCAAAAAAATCTAGTTTGGCTTTGATGTATAAAAAAAATACAGCGTTCACCTCTACAGCACATCAAATAATTCTGTATGTTATATCTTACTTATTTTGAAACTTAACCATAAATAACTGTTATGTCATTTTAGAAAATAAAAGCCTATCAGGGTTATCGCCTGTGACAAAGAATGAATTGGGTAGATTTATGTCCGATTTTCACAATAAAGCTTCAAGTTAAAAATCAGCACTGTGGTCCTTAATTAGGTGGCAGCCTGTAGATGTATGCATTGTGAGACATGAAGGAGATGCAATCGCTCTGTAATCTGTCCTCGAAGAGACTACAGGGGAAAATAGTGTGGGTTGACTCTTTCTTCACTCCTACACTGACTGACTAGTTCACTCAGAAAGCAGTTTTAACTGGAGAAAAAGAGAAAAAGCTCACATCAGTCTCTGAAGTCCCCAGCTGGCTTCCAATTTAGAATAGAGCTTTAATATCTTTTCACTTGCCTGAATCGTGTATTGTTGAAGCCTGCATTTATCAAAGGTCAGTCACCAACATTCCTTTACTGTTACCAGTGGAAGAAAAATTTAGATCTTTTACTTGAAGCAAGTCTGATTGTTTTTTTGTTTTTTGATTTCTCCTCCAGTCAACAAATTCCTTGAAAAGAGCAAAGTTTTGTCCTGCCATAGAGAGCTTATTCTAGTCCTTGTAAGCCATACTGCTGTATTGGGTGACATGTCAGTTCATTAAAATGAACGTGGCCACAATAGTTCTGAGTCAACCCCACAAACATCTTCCTGCTGCCCGAACTGCTCACTATTGCAGTGATCGATTTACTGAAAACAGTCCCAGACTAACTGACTATTCTGTTTAAGCAGTGTTGGCTAAAAACAACAGTGTCCAGCTGCTTTAGGATTTTATTGAGCATTTAAAAGATACTTTTATTCGACTGTCTGACGATCCAGATCTTCTGTTGCCACCAGCTGACCAGCAGACAGTTGAAAAGTATGAAAGAAACTTTTTAAAGGATTTGTGGAAAGAAAACACAACAGTAGCCTTTAAAGGGATAGTTCACCCTAAAATGAAAATTCAGTCCTTATCTACTCACCCCCATGCCAATGGAAAGTTGGGTGAAGTTTTTTTTAGTTGACAAAACACTGCCGAAGTTTCACAGGAAAAAGTTGTTGCAGTCATGTCTCAAACAATTGTAGTGAGTGGTGACTAGGATTCAAATTAAAAAATGCATAATAAAACCATAAAATGCCTCCATACTGCTTGTCTGAAGTAATCCAATTGTCCTAAAGCCTTGACATGCCAGTTGTTTTGAAAGACGTCATTGATGCCATGTTTTTAGCCTCGCTTTCACCGTAGCCTGTAGCTCCTGATAAGGGAGCCACATTCACATGCACATGTGCACACACCATCTGAAGCACGAGCAACAGCTCTCGGATGGACCAAGGAGAGCTTACACATCTGCAGGATCAATCAGGGGGCAAATCTGGACATGGGCAGCGTATGAACACAGGTCTGTGTTTACCATGTTTAAATGTACAGGCTACAGTAAACATTAAGGCTAAAAACATGGCGTCAGCGACATCTTTCAAAACAACTTGGCATATCAATGTTATCGATGCTTTAGGACAGTTGGATTACTTTGGCTGAGCAGTATGGATGCATTTTATGGTTTTATTCTGTATTTTTACATTTGAATCGTAGTCGTCACTCACTGCAATTGTTTGGGACATGATTGCAACGCCTTTTTCCTGTGAAACTCCAGCATTGCTTTGTGGACCAAAAAACTTCATGCAACCTTCCGTCGGCATGAGGGTAAGTAGATAATGACAGAATTTTAATATTTGGGCGAACTACCCTTTTAAACAAACACGAATATCTCCCACTTAAATGTTTAATCACAGGATAAAATGCCTTAAAGTGGTGTTTGTAAGCACAGTTATGGAGTAATGCACCTTGTTACATTTAATTATACAGTCTTACTTTAAAGTTGCAGTAGATAACAAGCTAGCTGTAGCATGAGACTTATTGGGAAGCAACTTCGCTCTAGCCATTTGCTTTATTTTGTTTGTTTTCACTCTTTAAAGGGGACTTATGCTTTTCCGTCTCTTTTAACCTACAAATGATGTTACAAAGTCGGACTGCTGTTTTAAATGATGCCAAAGTATGAAATAATGAAGT
>JAPZDX010000013.1:9724453-9738416 GCA_029783625.1 Naso annulatus | reverse complement strand
TGAGAATACAAATGAGTTTTTTGAGCATCAAAGCATATAAATCTGCTCTAGTAGTAACCGAGAATAAAATATGAACCATATGAATATGAATATGAATGAGCATAATATGGCCTCTTTAAATACTAGTGCTGTTGATTATCAATTTAAAAAATAATTAAGTAACAAAAGATTATAGCTGTCAGATAATTTGAAAAGTGATAGAGTAGATTTTTAGTTGTATTATATAAAGAACAAACAAGTATCTCTAAACTGTACTTAGGTACAGTACTTTAGTCTTGTACTTACTTACTTACTTGTACTTACTTTACACCCCTGCAAAGGTTATATGTGTTCATGTGGAAATGCACAAATTAATTTGACAAGAAAAAAAACAATAAAAAATGAAAGTGACATTTCCACATGAGGGTTGGGAGACTTTGCATCAAAATAAAAACCTTAATATTAAAATTTTTTTTATTTTTACCATTATTATTTCAGTTTTGTTAGATTTTCTTTTTTGTAAAAGCGTCCAGTAATACAAAAACATATTCTTCCCACTAAAATGACAGAAAATAAAACCCAAAAGCAGAACTCAGTTACTTTGCTCCGTCATAAGGGCAGCTGTGGCTCAGGAGGTAAAATGGGCCGCAATTAGAAGATTGGTGGTTCGATCCCCGGCTCCTCTGGTCTACGTGTCATGAGTCCATGGGCAGGATGCTAAACCCCAGATTGCTCCTTATGACTGTGCCATTGGTGTGTGAATGTGTGTGTATGAGTTGGTGAGCTGGATGGCTCTTGGTAGAGAAGTCATCTTGCTGTTAATGTGTCAATCGGTGAATGCTGAGTTGTGTTGTAAAAGCATTTTGAGTGGTTGCAAGACCAGAAAAGTGCTATATAAATACAGCCCATTTATCATATGAACATTAGAATCACTGACAGGCAGTCAGGCAGATATAAATTAACTGGCCTTTAAGGTATAAGTAAATTTGTATTGAATTTAATTAAATATTCTTGTATCTCCGTAGAGTATGAACTGCAGAACATACCAGGCACATGATTTAAAGGATGAAGGTTATGATGACCTGTAATTATCATTAATTAAAGTCACATTTTGCCCAGATTGTAGGTATAGTTAATTAATTTCAGTCAGAGCAATAAATCTGTTTTTGTATCTGGATGTCTTGAATAAAGTCAGCCAAATGTTCTGTGGCTGTTGGATCAGATTGTAAATATTATTTGTATTGTAGTCTAATATACTCCGTATTTCTTCCCCAAAGAAAAGGAGTAGGCCAAGCATTAAGCTCCTTTCCTTCCTTCCCTTGTCTGCAGGCAGTCTTGTTGGCTCAGGACATCCGGGACAGAGAGCGAGGAGGTCGGGCTCAGATCAGCGTTGTGGAGGGAAGAGATGAGCAAGACTCCCCAGAGCTGATGAAGATCATGACAGCGGTGCTCGGCACGAGAAATGGGCAGCTGAGGGAGGCCGTTCCCGATGACACCCCTGACAAGGGGCAGAATCTCCCCGTCAGACTCTACCAGTAAGGATTTTATCTTGATCTGCTGCATGCCTGCTTCATTATGTTTTGAATATTTGTCCAATTTAATAAATTCATACACTTTTTCTCCTCAGTGTGTATGAAAACAGCGGGAATCTGGTGGTGCAAGAGGTGGCCATGCAGCCTCTGACTCAGGACCTGCTGCGCTCCACTGTAATTGTCTTTTAACCTTGAAACATGCTCCTTGGACACTATAATTATAGAGGACGGGTCCTGTCTTATTGTTTCTTTTTCTCTCAATGTTAGGACTGTTACATTGCGGACCAGAGGGGCTCCAGTGTGATGGTGTGGAAAGGCAAGCAGGCCTCCAAGGAGGAGCGGCGAGAAGCTCTCAACAGGGCAGTGGTGAGTAAACTGAATCATGATCTCCTTTATACTCTGTAATTAGTATTGTCACAATTCATCAAAGTCATGAAAGACACTCGCTTCATCTTTTCTATCAGGGCTACATCAAAGCCAAGAACTACCCAACCAACACCAGTGTGCAGGTGATGGCCGAGGGAGGAGAGTCCGCAATGTTCAAGCACTTGTTCAAGTCCTGGAGAGATAAAGGGCAAACTCAGGGGCTCGGTACCACCTACAGCGTGGGAAAGATAGGTAATAGTCCGCATAACCTTTAATTAATTCACCTCTGAGTTAGAGAGCTCAGAAAGTAAATATTCTGATACACAGAAGAACTTTTAACATTTATTTATTGATATTATCATGGTTGCTCCAGCTGTATGGAGACCAGAAGTGTCCGATATTACATAAATAAGATGTGACATTTAAAATAATGGTTATATACTCACAAAAGATATAACACAGCCATGAAATTGTGAATTAATGCAATGAATATTTTAAACTTTAAGTAATGGTTTTGCTGTCTTCCTGCTTCTTTTCACAATAAAAGAGCTTTTTGCAGACCTTTTTATTTAATTTCAGCAGTTTTTGATCTCATGGTTTTATTTCTTACACTGAACACGTTGGTTCTCCAAACAGCAAAGGTGGAGCAAGTGAAGTTTGATGTGATGCAGCTCCATGCTCGTCCTGAGCTGGCGGCCCGGCAACGAATGGTGGACGACGCCTCTGGAGATGTTAGGGTGAGGGAAAAAATAATGAAACACCAAACCCAAAAATACACACAAACATAAAGGATAGAAGTACTTGTACTGCATCTTCAGTTACTATAAGAAGAAAAACACTAAAACTTTTAATTCAAGGTGTGGCGTATTGAGGACTTGGAGCTGGCCGAAGTGAGTCAGAGTACCTATGGACAGTTTTATGGAGGAGACTGCTACTTGGTGCTGTACACGTATCAAAGATCAGGCAAGGAGAATTACATCCTCTACATGTGGCAGGTCAGTGTTACTCTCCTTGTTTGTAGCTCTTGTTTGTTCCTGCTCGAATGAATTATAAAAGAACAGCTACAGCTCTGTATTAAGGTGACATTACACTTTTGGTACATCAGGGACTTCATGCCACTCAAGATGAGGTCACAGCTTGCGCCTACCAGGCTGTCAACGTTGATAACAGGTACAATGGAGCCCCGGTGCAGGTCAGGGTGGTCATGGGAAAGGAACCTCGGCACTTCCTGGCTATTTTCAAAGGCAAACTTATCATCTTTGAGGTGCGATTTTTTTTCTCGCTATTATTGTTTTTTGCAGATTATAAATGCTCAGATGCACTGTGTGTGTGTGTGTGTGTGTGTGTGTGTGTGTGTGTGTGTGCAGTTGTTGGAGACTGTTTGGAAGACTCATCACTGTAACGCAATTAATAATGTTTTGTTCTCAAGGCGAGAATACTTAAGAGAAACATTGAAAAGATTTGTGCCTCACACTGTCAAAAAATGCATAAAAACACAAGAACAAGTAAAAGATAAAGGTTAAGGTAGTAAAGAGCTGAATATTTGCATACTTGTACGTGTGTTTTAGTCTCTGCCTGCATGTTATTTATGTGTCTGCGTGGGTCTTTAGGGTGGTACGGGCCGATCAGGTGGGGAAAACCCAGTCAGAGGAGCCAGGCTCTTCCAGGTGAGAGGGACTGATGAGCTGAACACCAAAGCCACTGAAGTGCAGGCGAGGGCCTCCTCCCTGAACACCAACGACGTTTTCCTGCTGAAGACAGACAACATGTGCTACCTGTGGTACGGAAAGGTGCGTGCTTTGTCATGGGACACTGTAACAAGCTGCAGAGGCCTGGCATGAAAACATGAATTTGTTTCCGCGTGTTTGTATTTTCACACAAATCCGTGTTTGTTTGATGTGCGCTTCGATCTGTCTCCAGGGCTGCAGCGGGGATGAAAGGGTGATGGGCAAAGCGATGTCTGATGTACTGTCCAAGCAGGACAAGCAGGTGGTGATGGAGGGCCAGGAGCCAGCTGAATTCTGGGTAGCTCTGGGAGGAAATGCTCCCTATGCCAGTGACAAGAGGTAAACACACAGCAGCAGCATCCCACATTTACATCAGGCTTTCTGTGATATTATTGTAATCTCAAGTGAAATTTGACTTTGGCTCATATGCTCATGTGATGCATACTTTGATATTCACTCAGTGTTTTTCCTTAAATTTATACTTATGTTGTAGATTTTGAGGCATTAACAAAAATTACAAAAACTGACAAACAAGGACTTGTCTCTAAAACTGGTTCTTTAATCATATTTGTAAACATTAATAATCTTAGATTTAAATCTGTGTGGATTATTTTTATGCCAAGGTCAGCGGGACTGCCCAATGCCGTCTGACACCAGTGAAACATAGTCTGCACGCGCACCAACACACACACACACACACACACAGATTATACAGTTGTACTGACAGTGAGAGTTGTCTCAGACTGCAGAGGGAGGAGCCTCCTCACAGTCCGCGGCTGTTTGAATGCTCCAATCAGACGGGTCAGTTCAGGATGACCGAGGTGGACGACTTCACGCAGACCGACCTGGACGAGGAGGATGTCATGCTGCTGGACACCTGGGAAGAGGTGAGAGCTCAAAGGGCCTTAAATTATGTTTGTAAATTCAGAAATTTATCTCTGGTCAGAAAAAAAAATGAACTGTAAAGAAACTGCATTTTCTGGATTGGTTGTAAAAAATAATAAAACTAAAGTTGAGACATTGTAAACTGGTTAAAATGACTTAAAATTTTGTAGGAGGGACTGTTTTGGTGAAGTAGGATCATTTGCTTCTTGTGATAACACCAATGCCAGAATAGTAGCCTAATAAAAATCTACAGTCAGTAGCTGGTTAATTAACAGGTAGCATAAAGACTGAGAGAAGGTGGAAACAGCTAACCTGGCTCTGTCAAACCACATTAAAAAAAAAAAGTTGTTTTTTAAAATTAGGCATAATGTGTTAATTACTGTGATGGAGGCTGCTGAAGGCTTATTTTTTAACCTCTGGACTAAGCAAAGCTACCCCAGTAGTGGGCCATTTATATAATTATATTTCTGTCTATAATTTAGTGTTTGTTGCAGTGACAATAATTCCTGGTTATACAACCAACAAATTAATTTCTGTATGTTGAAAAAAGAAAATATCAGTCAAATTGTGACACTACACACTATATTTCCACACGGGCTGATTTTTTATGAGACTTTTCAGACAATAATTGGTTTATGACTCAATGTTAAAAAAAAAAAAAAAAAGACTCGATACAAGAAAGATGAAGAGTGCATCACTTTTTATAGTTTATCTTGTCCATAAAAACATAAAAGGAAAAATACGAGGCTTCAATTAATCACTGTCAGATAACTGAGTGAAAAATTCACCATTCTCAGATTCACCATTCTTAAAATGTTGAGAAGTAAAAAGAAGCATAAAATATAAATACTCAAATACCTTAAAACTGCACTTAAAAACAGAATTTCAGTAAATAGTAATATCTTTTTTTTTCCATTTCTACAGTGAGTTCATAGAGCTCTAGCTAAGATCTCTCTTTTTTCTTTCTCCTCCAATCACATCAGATTTTCTTGTGGGTTGGAAAATCAGCCAACCAGTACGAGACGAAGGAGGCGTGGAACTGTGCGCAGGAATACCTGAAAACCCACCCAGCGGGCCGCGACCCCGACACGCCCATCGTCTCCGTCAAACAGGGATACGAACCGCCCACCTTCACCGGCTGGTTCAATGCATGGGATCCTCATAAGTGGAGCGTGAGTTGGTTATAGACTCACTTTGATCTCAGTGAGAGGCACCAGAGCGCTTTTAACACAATAATGCAGCATGACTATGGCATTTTTAAATCAGTCTTATTGTATATCTGCACATTTCCATTACATCGACCCTGATCATGCAGATGAGTCACAAATATCCCATGAACACTATGAATAATTTTGTGCGAATGAATAATTTCAGAGATGAGAAAGAACTCACAGTCACATGTGAATGATTTCATGGATTGTTTGAAGATGAAGATGACCTTGCATGCTCACTAATTGTCAATCCCGGCTCACTTGATCTTCTCAACAGGGAGGCAACTCCTATGAGGAGATGAAAAAAAAGCTGAGTGATGCAGCATCTCTTTCACAGATCACTGTTGTAAGTGATTGACTAACAATGATTCTAACAATAACTGACAAAATGGACTAATACACACAAATGCAAAAACTACAAATATTTCTATTGTGATGCATAATAACTTCCCCAATCTGTGTAACTGTTAAAATGCAGATGTTTCTTGCAAATGTCATGTAAAAATCCTCCAAAAAGATGAATTCCCTCATACATGTCTTATGTCTTCAGGATCTGAAGAACTATAATCTCAATACGAGCCCTGCTTTGAGTGGTGGGGTTGGTTTCTTGTCTCAAGGAGGCTCTCCTTCGTACTACAGGGTCCATGGGGGTGATCTCTCCCCCAGACCCTCTAGTCCTTCTAGCCCGTCTGCCCAGAGAACCCGGTCATCTGTGTCCATAAACTTGAACTCCTCCTCCAGCCGCTCAGCTGGTGGCACTGTGTCCCCCTCTGCTGGAGGCTCTGGGACGTATCTGGACCCTGAGCTCCTCATCAACAAGTCTCCCAGTGAGCTGCCGCAGGGAGTGGACCCCAGCCAGAGAGAGGTGGGTGCAGAGTTATGGCTCTGGTCCAAATGGCACAAAAACACTGATATCATTACTTGCAAGGTGTTAAAATTCTGGAAATGCTGCAACCATGGGCAGCTTAGTAGCTATAAGAATGTCCTGATGGTGTTTTATGCTACTAGTCCTGATCAGAGGCTTTTACTGTTGAGTATCTGCTAAATGCAATTCAATGCAAATTGAGTAAAAAGAAATCAAAACTACAAAGAGATACAAAACAACCACAAAGCAACACAAAATAATTTTTATGATAAAGAATATTTACAAAGAGAACCAATGTAATTACAAAGAGAAACAAAATAACTACAAAGACGTAAAATAAACAAAAAAATAGCGGATGCAAAACATTCATAACAAAGAGACACACAACAACTACGAGTTGCAAAACAACTTCATAGAGACAAAAAATAACCACAAAAAGAAACAAAATAACCAACAAATACAATAAGGACACACAAAACTACAAGGAGATGCAAAACATTCACAAAGAAAACAAATAGACAACAACATCCCAGCACAACAGAGTCTGTTTGTAGTTGCTGTGTCTCTTTCAGTCTTGATGCCAAGTCTTTCACGTTTGTGCCAAGGGCCCAATTATCTCATGATCCTTCCACGGCTGCCAAGATGACTGTGATTCAGTGGGAGGTGCTAAGAGTGTTGTCATTAATATGTGCATCCTGGTGTAATAACCAGAAGTGTACAATAGATGTCAGCCTGACTGTTTTCTGTCCTCTGTGCTCCAATTTCAGGACTACCTGTCTGATGTGGATTTTGAGAATCTGCTCGGATCAAGTCGCTCTGACTTCCAGCGGCTGCCAAAGTGGAGGCAGATAGACTTGAAGAAAAAAGCGGGACTTTTCTGAGAAACGTCACTGTTGGGTTATGCAGAAATGTCATCAAACCTGTCTCACTGTAAGGTGAAGAAACTTATTTGTAAAAAGAACTAAGGCAGCATTTTAGCTGTAATGGAAAAAGACAGGATTCATAAAGGCCAAGATCATTTTACCTGAATGGATTATTTTATTTTCTGGCAATATTTTCAAGCAGCAGCAAAGTCATGTGATCACTGTTATCAACTAGATTGAGCTTTTTTGGGTTGCTGTAATTAAAAATAATCAAGTGTCAGGAACATGACTTCCACTTTAAATTCAGAGTATTTACGATTGTCATGCTTTATATTTATCTATATTTTTCAATGTTTTACGCTGATGATCAACTTTTCTCAGAATATTGCTGCCACTCCCCATGAATGAATCACTTGCATTATAAATAAACACAAAAAACCTTCAATCAGAGACTCTGCTGTTTTATTTGACAGAAAGTGCAAATGCAGTTACATGGCAAACATACTGAAAGCCATGATAGTTGTGAGTTTGTCACAGAAAAACTGCTGTAGTGCATCAGATGATGAAATACTTGATGATACAGGGAATTATGAAGTATAGTTCAGTATGTTTAGAGCAGATTTATATGATAAAATTAATGTTTTATGATCATTTCAATAGTCTAAAGGAAGTTATAAAGCATTTTAGGTCTATCAAAACAAATGAAAATAACATTGACAAATATTGTTCCGCAGTCGTCTGTGCAGGACAGCCTGCATACAAAATGAGTGTCACCTAAAACACATGCATACAGACACAAATGTGACTCTGTCTCAATGGGTAAAACGTATAATATCATACTGTTGCTGCAGACTCCAGTCACCAACAACATCACTGTATTAAACAGAAAAACAATAAATCTTCCAGTTAAAAGAGTCGTAAAACACTGAAACAGTTGGATGCTTGTCGCTTTGCTTGATAAATACAATGTTTCTGTTAGCGTTAGCATGATTTCTTTGACCCAAAGGGAAAAATAAAGCCTAAAGAAATCTATAAAAATCAAAATACTATTCACTACTCAGCCAATTTATCATCAGCTGGATTTTACAAGCTTACTCGTCTTGTTACTACTTCTCCCCAAATGGCACAAACAGCCTACTGACTTTTCTTTAAATTATTCCTAAAGTTGCATTTCATGCACATTTTCATTCACTGGTGCTTTGTGACCATAGTGTGGAGTTCTCACCAAACTTTTTTAAAAAGCTAAAATTAACGACAGGAAAGAGTTACACAAACTACAGTGAGTCAGCAGCCGTAACATGGCAGACAAATGTTTTTCTATGTAAATCCTCTGAAATATTTGCAAAGGTTGAGTTATTTGGCTTTAAAAGAAACAAAAAAGGTTGAGTTTTTACAAAAATGCTGCCGCTGGCATGAAGGTTTCTCCAAACACGAGCCTACTGGGCGTCGATGAGCATTAGATGCACAAACAGTCCTGCTGAGCAGATGACGTCTCCTCTCTTGGTGAGCAGCGGCACGTGGCGATACCCTGCAAAGCAGGAAGTGGTTTTTAGCTTTGTCAGCAAAATCCCTACATATATTATACAGCAACATAGGGAACACAAAAACCTGAGCCATGTAATTAACATAAAGTTTACAGCAACTCTTGCAAGGAAGAAAATCAGAGGTCTTTTAGCCCACAGTAGGAAGACACATGCTCACACTGACGAACAGCGAAATCATCCGGACTTGAATGTGTTTTATGTGTTTTCTCCTGGTTTGTGCCTCCTGCTGTTTGAGTTGACTTTCTTACCGTTCTGTACACTGGTGAGCGGTAAACAGTACTGCCCGATGAGATCATTCTGGGATGTTGAGTCATAGTCCTCCACCACAAATCGCACCATGGCCAGCTCTGGGACTTGGATGTCGAACTGGAATCTCTCATTCCACATGGGTTTGAATCCTGCAGGGATGGAATATCAATCAGCTGGTGCAAATCGCTAACATGCCATATATATTTCATATTCAGTCAAAGTATGGCATTCACTCAATGAAAAAAGTGTGTATAAATTTCCATATCTGTGTTTGTTTATGTGTGTTTTACTTACCGTTGTTTTCAATGTAGTGTGTCTCCTTGCTGGCGTTGTCTGCAGGGACGCCGTAGATCTCCACCCTCACCAGAGGGTCAACGATGGATCTGTGTTTGTCTTTGTTGATTTTAGGTAACTGCTGAGCTGAAATCACCTTTGGTGTTTGGAGGAAAAACACAAAAATGTAACAATAAACATATAAGGGAGGAAAATCAACAGCAGTATTTACAACAAACACTCGAATACAAATCCTTTAATGTATTCAAAGTCACTTAGATGGACTTTATGGCCACCAGCAGTGCTCTGAAGCAGTGTTTTTTGCTTGGATTTCTACTTTGCCTTTACATTTGTATGTAAGAACATGCAAACTCTTTTGCATAAAGGTGTAAGCCAGTCAGTCAGTTCAAACCCAAAACCTTTTTGCTGGGCGACAGTGCAAACCACCGCACCACCGTGCAGCCTTCACAAAGGTTTGCTTGTTTTATTTGAAAAAAACAACAACAAAAAACTCAAATAAATCTCACCATGACGTGAAAGGTCTTCCTCTGCAGCCAGGGGCCTTTGGTGAGCGTGTTGGGGTCAAACTGAGAGGACAGGCTTCTTTGAAATTCCGGTTTCAGGATGTAGCCACAAACACCATTAGGCAGAAAGCGACCCTGGTTTAGGTGCATCTCCTTGGAAGGAGTCTGGAAGTTCAATGCCACTGGAAACCAAAACAGAGAGTGAAGGGAGTGAAACCTTTACTCTTCGTGTAACCGTAACATCTAATATACTAATGGCTGTATTTCTGCTTGTATTAATGGGATCGTACCGATCTGGCAGCCAACGTTCCACATGGGCACTGGGTTGTAGTTGGAGGAGTCAGTTCTGAAGCCAGCTGGGTAAATCCGACTGAGTTTGTCCATGTTGTGATGGATGTAGGCCGTAGCTACGAGAACACATTAAAATGCTTTAGCACACTTAAAAATATCAGAACTACTCTGCTCAGAAATTATAGTCACCGGTGATGCGGTGCGAACCTGAATTCTCTGCCAGGCTGAACGCTTTACTCTCCTTAAATGAAGACATCTCATAGAATTCATGGCTGTCCTTTGCATGTTCAAAGCTATTAAAGTGGACACTCTTGCAGTAGATGACGATGTCTGAAAGCTGTTTGGCAAGTTTGATTTTTGATTTCTGAAAGGAGGCAGGATAGAGGATCAGTTATGTTCTGCTCATCCAAAGAAAAAGATTTTTTAAATCTATTATAAACGAACGATGATCAGCTCACCTCACTTACCTTTGGTTTGGCTTTCTGGCCATTCTCCTTACAGTCTGCAGCCTCGTCCTCCTCAGACACAGTGTCTTCTTCTATGGTGTTGTTGTTGTTGAAGGCAGCATCCAGTCTGTTCAGTCGCTTTCCCTTAACGATGAACTTGCCCTTCAGCTCCTGTGCAGAAACAGCCAAAATGTGTTTGGTTACGTTGTTATGCAACTTTTCAAACCTAAAACTCGAGATAAATACTGTGCAGTAATGTAGCACATAACTGCCTAAATCAGGACTGCATAATTTCATTTTTCAACAGCAAAAAACATGTGTTATTGATGATGTGTGTCACATCCTTCAAACAGCCAATGACAGAAAGGAAAATGTTGTGTAATGCATGATTATAATTTCATCTGAGGCTAACAGTACCAAAGGCATTCATCCCATGGGTGCCACATTTGGACGAGGCTGCCCACGAGGGGCATGGGAACGTCACTGAGAGATGATTTGACGCACTAATATTTCCCCTCGTTGTGAGTCTCTCTGATAATGAGAACATTTTTCAGTGCATCTGGGAGTCATAGATGTCCCTGCTATCAGAGATATAATAAGCTTTAAAGGGGAAAATGAGGGAGATAGAAAAGAAAAGAAAGGCATTAAAAGAAAGAAAGGCTGAAAGGCTTTTTAAAGAAAGGCAAATATATCTGAGAGGTGGGTGAGGCCGACTATAAATGCCTTAAATGAATGAGTGCATTCTTTGCACGGCTTGTGTGCAAACACTAAATACCAACTTCTGCTCGCATATAAATGACAGTCCACTTGCCAACAGCTTCTCTTATCAAACAAAGTCTCCCCTCACATGCAGCCAAATCCAACGATCAGATCTTTTAACTACTTATTACTTAATGAGCAATTTCTCTCTAAGTGCTTACTGAGACAAGCTAATAAATGGCAAAACTCTCGTGTACCAACATGTATGCATGGAGGAGGAGCAGAAGCTTGAAACCGATGCTGTTTTAGTTACGTAGGAGGGATTTATTTGGTGCTCACATGATGGGAATGGGTGTTACTTTAATCTTATCAGCTTCCTTTCTGAGTCTAATCTAATAGTCAGGTTTAAGTAAACAGGAAAGTGAAAACATCTGGCAAAGTGGTGCATTAACTTGGAATTTTAAGGTGTGATCTTCCTTTGGTATTTATTTGGGAGGGCGGGGGGAGGAGCTGAGAATGTTGCGTAATCTGATGCAGTGAGAGCCACGCACCTCAGGTGAAGGGAAGTTGGTGGGCATGGTGCTGCTGAGGGGCTTTGTGACCAAAGCATCACCCAGGATGGAGATCATGTGATGGGCCATGAGCTTCTGTTGGTCCACACTGCAGTGGTTCTCCAGGGACAGGATCACTGGGTACTCAGACGTCTGGAAAAAACAAGGAAACAACCACACAAAGTGTTTTTACTTGTTTTGAAAATGGTGCTTGAACAGATTCAGTTGAGGATTCTTTTTGCTATTAAGGGAACCAGTCTGCATTTACACAAGCTTTGAGTGGAACTATTGTAATCAGCAATGCATTATTGACGGCATTTGTTGCACAGTGCCAAGCCCTGTAAACTTGACATAAAGGCACTTTACTGGTCACATGTACACAATGTACAGTGAAATTTGTTCCCTGCATTTAACCCATCCCTGAGGAGCAGACAGTGAGGTGACCAGGGACCAACTCCAGATTCTAAGCCAGTATGGTGGTCAAGGGTATCCTACTGAGCGGAGATAGACCCATGTACATGTTTTTTGATGGTTTTATTTGTTCTGTTTTTGTAATTTGTCTTTCAATAAAGTTAAGCTAGAAGGAGAAAAAAGGTCATTTGGGCGTGAAGAGAGGGAGCTACTGTAGCTGCGTGAGGGTGTGATATTGCATACTACTATTGCTAAACCTCTTTCCTCCCTTCAGGGAACAGAATATGCTTTTCATTTTGCTCCTTGCCAAATAGCATAAGACTGTGCGAGTGGAAACGCCCTAAATTAGCCTACAGAAAGCAGCCTCTCTAGTCTTTTTAGTGGCATTAAATGGTTAGAAAGCACTTTTACATCAATACAACGCACAATGAAGAAATCACTTTAGGTTCAGATTTTCAAGATAGTGTTGGTGCGAAGTTCTGCAATTAAAATCTTAGCCCAACTAAACGCACAATAAGTAATTTCGCATTACAAAATAAAGTAAAGTTGCCAAGTCTAGTTTACTTTCCATATGGGGCTACAATGTCGTACCTAAAGCTTGACTAGAGAGTGACTGCTCTTCTTTAATTGACTATCTTTGCTGACAACAGGAAAACAACCGGCCAGCCACTTCCGGTTTCCCCGCCCTCAATCAGCTGCTGTTCCACTGTTTGAAAACACGCCTGTTTGCGGGGTCCATGGTCCCCGCTGCGTCATCTGCGGCCCCACAGCTCCCATAAGATGGGGGAAAACGACGACAGCGACATCATAGAGCACCACGTCGAGGAGGAGATGGAGAAGAAAGGCACGAGGAGCCACGCAGCCTCTACCTCCACGTTCCTGGAGAGCGTCACTCCGTCCGACCGAGAGGGCCACAGCGGCACCCAGTCCTCCCACAGACTGCTGGCCTACAGCGATGCCCTTATCTCCATCATCGCCACCGTCATGGTGATCAAACGAGCTTTATGTGAAGGGCGGCACACTGGGCAGAGACGGAAGAGTCAGCGTCGACCCACTTTGTTTTGGATGACTGAGTTCAGTAAATAAAGCGGTGGTGAAACCCCTGCATTGCCCTAATATTTTATTTAGGCCAAATTTACGTTAAATCGTTTGCAGACTTGTTTTTGTCTTAATAAAACATATGCTACGTTTTTTTAAATACAACGCATTATAACTGGCTATTACAACTTTATTGCTTATAGGTTAATGCTCCAGTGCTAGGGTGAATTCAGCCATACTGGGACATCAGGTAATGTGGGGCAGCATGAGAAAATGGCTTTGTACTTCTGCCTTGAAACGTTTATGTTGGATCAGTTGGTGCTGGGCCCTTGCTGTGGAGGTCTGTGACCAAAGTCACATAATATAATTCCTGTGACATCACCTGGGAGAGTGTGGTCAGCATCAAACAGGAAGCCGATCCCAAAAAGTAAGAGGTGGGAGAAACGACATGTGCTATAGCTTGATTTTAATATGAGGGCATAATATTTACATGACTTATACTGTTGACA
>JAPZDX010000013.1:9650175-9666546 GCA_029783625.1 Naso annulatus | reverse complement strand
CACAGAGTAGCATTTAGCAGCCAAGAAGAGAGATAAGTTTCTTAGGAGTTGGAGGAGAACAAACTCAGAGGTAAAAGTGGAGAGGTTACTCAGCTAAAATTTGTCAGCTGGACACAAGCATGCAAGTGCATGATCTGCTTTAAATGTGATAATATATCAGTGTAGTGTTTACAAACTTGTTTCCAGTGCACACAGGTATCCAAAAACTAAAATAATGCAGCTTTAATGTTAATATTTGTCGGCACAAATACACATCATCGACTAGGGGAGTGCTGACAGAGCATTTGTAGTCTAAGCTAGTTGGTTACTTCAGTCTGAAGTTGGACTTTAACGCAAATACCTACAGCTCAGTAAGAAAACACGTAAATCACAAGCAGTAATACCACAAAAATCTCATTAAAACTTTAAGACAATTCAAGAAACCCTTGAATATGATGACTAAATTTGATAAACTGATGACACCTTGAGAACATAGAGGTGAGATTTTATTGTCTCTCTATCATAAATACTTAACTGCGTCATTATAATCCAAGTTGCAGCTCCGGCATGACTTTCATATTCTATCTTAGCAGCGTCCACTGCACTTGAGGTGTTAGGAGTCCCTGAGTCAGGATCACCCTGTTGTCTGTCCACAATGGAATCTAATTGGACCGTCTCTCTTTTTATTGGCAAGTGCTGAAGGTTTTGGGGCAGGAAATAGGAGCTGTGTCTCTCTTCCCTCTGGCTCTGCCTCAGGGTCTCCTGCCAGAGAGTGAAGGAACAGAGCCAGACCCCCTTTTTTTTTTCCTGTGTGTATGCGATTGTGATTGTGTCCATGAGGGAAAGGCAAAGAGAAAGAGAGGGAATGTGCTGGGACGTGTGAAAGCATTCTTTTTTACTCTGCAAATCTGTGTGTCCACATGCTTGCACAGAGGAAGGAAAGCCATATCTTTTCGGAGCAGCATCCTCATACCCGCGACCCCCTCCTTCACATCCCACCAGCTCTTTATCAGACACATCATCGGCGAGTATAAACAGAGATGGAGAGCGTTTAGCTGTAGCGCTGCTTTGCCTCTGATCTGCAAGCCTCCCTATTCCCAGAATCCTCTCCTCAAATGAGGGAACCAATGAGCAGTCATTAAGATAGGCAGAGCTTTGGCCTCTGATGAGGAAATGATGGGATGAAAACAAGTCCTTTTATCAGGATACTATAAAAAGATAGTGGGCTGCGGATTCTTCAAAAGCAGAGAGTGAGGGCAGAGATAGAAGAAGAAGAAATGCCGGAGAGAATCTCTTTCTCTTTCTTTCCTTTACTCTGTCAGGTTGTCTCTTTTATTTTCCCTCTCACAGTCTGCAAATATCTCCACCACTCTGTATCTTTCACTCTGTCACTCTTTAAAAGAGGAGGGAAAGACACACATCCTGCTGCTTTTGCTGCCGCTCCAGATTTTTTCCCCTTTCCTCTCAGGAAGTTTCCCATCTGCCTTTGTGCTGGCTTAGTGGAGAGGCCCAGTGGTGTTGAAACAGTGGCCGATGCACACACTGATTGGGAAGCACACTCATGCATGTAGGGTTTTACAAACACGCACGCATTCATACGTACACTCGCTGCAAACACAGGCTGATAAGCTCGCACTCGGACAGACAGACTAAGTGCGCACACGCTGTCATACACGTAGGCGTACAGTAGATAAGACTTTCATATACGTCAGGGGGTCTTACTCTGGCACTATCTGTTTTCAATGTGTTGATTAATGCCCCTTTAGCATCAGCTCGCCCATCTCCTTGACCTATTTGACCTGCCTATTTTTTACTCGTGTTACCATAGAAACATTGTCATAACAAGCCTTACAAAGCGAGTCCTCCATGGTTATCTAATCCGCACATATATTAGAAAACTACAGAATACGTCTATATTTCTTTTTCTTTCTGCATCTTTTGGTCTCTGTTCTTTGTCTTGTCTTGAAACAAAGTTGTTAACTAAGCTGCAGGTCAGCTGCTTGTTTTGGTTTTAGAGTCAGTGCTCATGAAGACAGCAAGGCTAGACACAACACCCACTTTTATCGCCAACCTCTGACCCTTCTGCCGTTCTCTGCTTCCCAGAATCATCCCGTTCCAGAGGCCGCTGAAGATCAAGGAGCTGCTGCAGAAAGTGACCGAGGCCTTTGGCCAGCAGATGGACATGTTCTTCATGGAGAAAGAGGTACGAGAACAACTCGTTGACATGTTTTAAGAGCCTTGGCTGCTGTTGAATCAATTGAAGATGTCACAGAAATCAACTTAATTCTATATCAAATGCAGCATTTTTGTGTCCTCAAGGGTAAAGTGTCAGTCAGTGTCTTCAGAACCTTTTTGGGATTTGCCTTGAAAATCACCATTGATCAATAAGGCTTTACATTACAACATCTACAGTACGTCATTCATGCGTTGATGCTTTTACATGCCATCATTATGGAACAATGGTGAATGAAAGGTCATGTGCTGCATGTTTTCTTGTCCTTTTAGTTGTTGCAGCCCCTGAAGACCCAGGAGGACCTGGATCAGGCTGTGCAGACGCTGAGCTGCAGCTCGGTGACGAACGGCTTGCTCAGGATACTGCTGAAGACCCCTAAAAACAATCATGTGAGTTCCCAACAAAGGCACAGTCCACATGTTTGCAAAAACACCCACACCCACACCCACAAACACACACGCACACAAAACTTGCTCTGGCTGTGTCATAAATATACAAGAAAGTTTTTTATCGGAGGCAGGGTGAGAAATCAACAATTTGTTTTCTAGGAAATGGCAAACTTAAGAATACTTCCAGAATGAACTTTGCTCATTCTTGGTACGCATATTTGCATATGGAGGACAAAGTGCATGATAAGGGATAAAACACAGAGAGCATAGATTTTGACTTTATGGGAACTTAAATGAGGTAAGCTGCACCAGAGCTACTGTTTGCTGAACTTAGCGGAAATTCCCCTACTGATATGGTGACGCAACTGGACAGTGATGTAATGCTGTTCTCACTCCGTCTTACGATCTTGTTCTCTTTCTCAGCAACTGTGTATTTTGTCTTTGCAGTACCTACAGGTGAACAGCAGGGACAAACAGAGCGAGATGAGGTCATCACGGTCACTGGGAGATCTGAAGGGCTCCCTACTAAAGGGCACAGAGAGGGTGCGCAAACACTCGACAGGTGAGCTCAAGTGTGGAAGCAGACAAAGAAATGTGAAGTCATTGGCTGTCAGCTAATCAGAGTTGCACTACTGTTCCGTCAGATGTTGCTAAGGTGTAATTTTTCAGCCAGAGCAACCAAATCCTGCTGATGCCAAGATTTCTGGTCCACCTGCTAAACCCTCAAGGGTCTCAGCATCAATTTACAACAGAGTGATGCCACAGTCATTGGAATGTTAATGGCATTAAGAGGCACATGCTTTGTCAAATGGGAGAAATGCAAATTGGAGGTGAAAGTGACAACTGTAACTGCTGCAGAGATGTGAGGTCAAGACAAGGACAAGTTTCTCCTCTCATACCAAGCAGCTCACCGTCTGCATCATAACCTTGATTAGTTAGCGCTATGATTATAAGGATGCTTATGGTAAAAGTGTGGATACTTAGATCTTAAAGGCACAGCTTGACATAGGATTTTCTACTTGCAGAGAATTAGATGAGACGATCTTTACTGCTGTCATATCGTGTCAGTAGCTAAATATGAAGCCACAGCTAAGAGACTGTTAGCTAAACTAACATAAAGACTGGCAACATAATAACCTGAATTAGTTGGCGCTTTGATTCTGAAGGTCTTAATTTTAAATGTGTCAATCATACAAACATAAGATTATTCACTTCCTTGCCGAGAAGACAATGATGAGGGAGACAGTTAGCTTTACTAAGCTAGCATAAAAACTGGGAACAGCGGAAACAGCTAGCTAGCCAGGGTCTGTCCAATGTTAACAAAGTATGCACACCAATAGCTCACTGTTTGACACTTTACAGTATATATAGTTTATTTATTTACTTCTAAAAAAAAACAAAAACAAAAACAAAACAACGAGCTAGACTAGCTGTTATCCCCCTGCTTTCAGTTTTTAAACCATTAGCTTAGCTAGCTAGCGGCTAATCTGTTCCAGGCAGTTGTATTCTGCTTATCTAGATATTAAAAGGGGTATGAGAGTGGTATCAGTCTTCTCATCTAACTCTTGTCAAAAAGAAAAGAAGCCCAAAATGTCAAACTATTCCTTTAGGACGGAAAAAGGTCCTTTTGTTGTCACATCACACTACACATAACACGCTACGCTGTTGTCCCAGCTCAGCTGTCCCTCCTGGCTCGTTTGGTAACACAGCATGAAGGTTTCTTTTGCTCTGTGAAATGCTGAGCTCTCCCCTCTCTCTCTCATGTCTGAAATCTTTTTACTCTTCTTGTATCAGGTCTGTCCAGAAAGGTCAATGTTGCAGCGATTATCTTTAACCCTTAACACATGCAGAAACGACCAGCGCTCATGTCTGTGTCGCCTTTTGCATTTTTTGCATAGCAGGAAAAAAAAAAAAAACACTTTATGATCGCTGTCAGCACCAGTATTTCTCACACAGCCCCAATAACATCAGCGCTGTCACCTTCCCAAATCATATAAATTGTATAGAATTACCCGCTCTCTCTAAATTCCCCCCGCCAGCCGCGAGTCAGAGCGGCTGAGGGATGGAAGTGGAGCGAGTGGTGGCAGATGAGAGATGACAGGAGAGCAGTCACAGTGGATGGTTGAGTGAAGATGTGATGCGAGTGCGGACACCTCAATGACGTATAGCAAGGGGAGAGGACAGCATGGAGTTTTAGTTTTCACTCAAAACTCTGCTGTTTATTTTGACTGTTCATATACTTCTTGGCACCTTTTGGCCTTTTGTACTTCTTCTGTTTTGCCGTCAGCCCAGATAATGACAGTCAGACTTCCAGTAGGTCTTTCTGCCGTATCAAGGACGAGTTCTCCGTCACTGCTGCAGCTCAGCCAAGAGAGCGTTTGTCACATTAATTGAGGTTAGAGGTGGCAGCAATGTGGTTTAGTAAATCATCTCCTGTAGTCCTGGCATGGTTGAACTTGTACCTATGAATAACACCGTGACGTTGTTTTCTCCCCTCTGCCCCCTCGCTTCATCTCTTCATCGTCCTTCCCCTGTTCCCCCCTTATGTCCCTCTCACCTTCACCACTCAATTTCTCCTTTTGATTTCAATTTTCCATCTATCCTCCATCCCTTCACCTGCTCCCTGTTCTTTCTCCTTGCTCCACCCTTTCAAACTGAGCGCAGGTTCCCTGCACACAGGTCGGACGTCCCCGCCTCCTGGTAGTGTCCCAGAGGAGCAGCAGCAGATTGCACGCCAGGGCTCCTACACCAGCATCCACAGTGAAGGGGAGTTCATCCCAGAGACCCACGACCAAAATGTAAGAACATGTCCAGAGGAAAAAAACTGCATATTAGGACAGTTAAAACACTCCTTTGGGATTTGCTGAAGGTGTGGTTTTATGTTAAATCAACAATCTTCATAACCCTCTAATTTGGGTGGTCCTAAAAATATTTGTCTCGAAACCTAAGGTGACTGACATCTGAACTCATTTAAGGGAATACCACTCTGTCTTTTAGAGACTCTGTCTGTATAAACCTCCATTATTTTTAACTGGGATATATCAAGAGATTCATGCTTGTCACGGCCTGAAAATGGTCGTTTTTAGATGTTTTTGGCTAAGCGAGCATTATTTAACTGGTAGGTAGTGCTATTTTATTCCAGACTGTTTAAGTATCAACATGCTTAAATTCAAGCAGTCCCAGTTAATGCACAGGATGGGTTGCATTGGCTTCATGACCCTGTAATTTGGCTCTTTTTAAGGGTTCTTGTCCAGCAACCACACAAGATAATTTACTCTGAGGTGACATTGTACTGAAGTATTGAGCTCTTAACCCCCTCGAAGTCTGTTAAAGGAATACAGCTTAAATGCTTCGTCCATTATTTTTAAGAGGGACACCTCAGGAGTGGCATGCCTGAAAGGGACGCTTATGAAAGGAAACAAAACCAGAAGACAGTTCATTTTCCAACATCTTGGGTGACACGAGTGTTCTCTCTTGGATTGTTTGTTAGTTTAGAGAGAGAGAGTTTACTAAAACTGTTGTTTCCTTCCTTTTATTCTTAAAAAACAAACAAACAGAAATTCTAAATCATCTTTGTGCCGAGCAGGGAGCTCCCAGGATAGAGGCTCTTGGAAGTTTTTACATTTTAACGAACCTTTAATGATCTGCCGGCCAATCAGAACCTTTCCTTGGCCGTTGTGTAAAATTCTTTAACACACTGCTCAAACATTAAGGCATCTTTAGCTCCTAGTTGTAACATTCAGACGCAGTTTTTGAGGAGACCTGTCATAGATATGCAGTACTTATGCCGCTTTACATTCTCATACGGTGCTGCAGTTATACTCTACCTGCACTGCTTTATATTCTCTCCCACATGATTGCATGCTCTGTGGCACCTCAACTCCTCTGTGTTATTATACCTGTCAGATGCTGGATCCCTTCGGGAGTGCAGACAACTCACTGTCGAGCAGCTGTCAATCAATAGATCAAGCACTGGACAGGTGAGTCTTCATGCAGCTTGTGATTTATGGACCCTGTCTGCGCAGATTTGTATTTATTATGTGCACATTCACAATGCAGACCAGTGTCATTAACAGAGATATGAGACGTGGTTTACATCACAGTGTCCGAGCCTGTCGACACACTTGGATGTGACTGTGCATGCTGTAAACACACACGCACACACACACACACACACACAGAAGCATCCAAGTGTTCTCAGTAAAGTTTTGAAACAGTGGTAAAGGCCAGCAGAGCCCCCTGACCCTGCCTGAGCCGCCCTCCGCAGGAAAAAAGGAACTGGGTCGCTTTTGCTGTTGCCATGGCGACAAAACTCTTATCTGGACGCCTGGATTCCTCCGTTATCACGAGAGAGCGAGAGAAACAGGCAGACTGAGTGGGAGACGTAAAAGTGTAAAGCAAGAACATGCTGGATGAGAGGCAAAACCGAGCCAGAAAATGAAAGGTGGTGAAAGAGTGAGAATGAAGTGGAAGAGCAAAAAAAAAAAAAAAAAAAAAAAGGACGGCATGTGAATCAAAAGGGGAAAGAAAAGTGAGCAGGAGTGAGGTGGAGGGAGAGAGAGAGAGAGAGGACGGAAACAGCTCTACCTGCACGAGGCTTATCTGGGCTCCAGGCTGCAGAACAATTGCAGGAAACGAGTGCATGGAACTTTTCCTTCGAGCGGGCATGCGTGCCCCTTATCCAGGGTCTCGTGGCCCCGCGCCGCCCTGCGGTCAGCAGAGACGTCACTCTCTGTTGGGTCGTCGGGGCAGGGCTGGCCGCAGACGGGCCGGGGAGGGTGAGAGGTGGGGTGGGGGGGGGTTACACATGGACACATTTAACGGCAGATAGCTCAAGTTCAGCGACTGAGCCCCACAAACTCCACTTTGGCTTTCTTATTGTTCGTGCAGAGGGGTTCTCAACATCCAGCTTATCTTTTCTAATTCAGCACACTTGTTTAAAATCACTCACGACTGAAGGCAAAGTATTTGAATGCAGAAGTCATTTTGAGGCTTTTCGTGCTGCTTTCCAGTCGAGCTTGCCTGAAGTTTCAGACCAGCAGCTGGTAGCCAGACTCCGTTTGAAGATAAGGGGAAATTACTGACTGAAATAGCGAACCATTTCTCAACTTTTCCCCCCCTGTTCTCTTGTCATTTCAGTCCTCCTTTCTCGCAGAACAACCGTGACAATAATTACCTGAACCTCAACTATGAATACAAAGGTAAGGGAGGCGAAATCTGCAGCACTAACACCTGCTTCTTTGCTCTCCATTCAAACACTACAGAAAGATAAAGGAAGGTGTTAAAAGCTTGTCAGTTATTAGAAAGTTTTGTCTTTTCTTACGTTTCAATGGTTGTTATAGCTGCACAAGCTCTGTTCTCACAGCTCCTGATTACGTGAAATTTTTTCCCTTTTCTTGAGATTACTTATAAGGAGAGAGACGGTGTTATTTGATGGTTTTATCTGGTAGTAAATACTTAAAATGACAAATGGGTTATTGGAAAGATATTTAATATCTTGGCTGTATTTCTTGTGTCTCAGGAGGAGATAAAGGGAGTGTGATAGCATCATTACTCTGCTTTATCTTCCACACACTCTCCTGTGTCCACCTCCGTTTCCCCTTTGTCTCTCTCGTCCCAACTCCCCTCGTCGCCTGCCTTTTTTCAAACTCCAGCTCCTCACAGACATCGCTGCTTTCCTGTCTTTTCATGATCACTTCCCCTCTCTGTCCCCTTGACCACCCCCCCCCACCCCACTCCCCCCCCCGCCTTTTACTCGTCTAGTCCTCGTCCCTCGGCTCCCTGTCTGTCCCCTTTTTCTTCAGAACGCAGATCAAATGGAGCAGGATGACAGATAACGCCATGCTAATCCTCACGAACAGAGGAACCACAGCGGCTCTCCCAATCTGGTCATTTCTTTTTCTCCCGCACCCACCCCTCCATGCTGTAAATTAAAAAAAAAGAGGGAGTGCTGCACGTTGTGTGCACAGACTGAGAGTGTGGGTGCTTCATATAGCTGCAGCACTTAAAGACTCGGGGCACGCATGCATGCACGTGCCTGCACACACACACATGCATGCTTCCCCCTCCCAGATGTAAAGCTGTGTGGCTCTTCCTGCTGAGGGCTCCAGTATTTGTTTACCATTCCCTGTGAGTAGATTTTTCCTCTCCATCCCGTGCTGCCAAACACAAAAAATAACTCCCGTCTCCATGGGATACGGCCACAAAAACAGCACGAGGGGAGGCAGTCATCTGACAGAACAGCTGCTTTCAATTGCAAGAGGCTCCGCTGCTCTCCATTCAGTGTGTGTTTGTGCACGCGTGTGTGTGTGTGTGTGTGTGTGAGAGTGTCAGCGCTTGCCTGCGTCAGCAGTGCTCCCCACCTGCCTTTAGTTACTGCTCCACTGGGTTCAGAGTTGAGGCTAAGCTAGCACACATGAGCTGTTTTCAGTTTCTCTCTTGGCTGCAGTGAGGGGACACAACAGCTCCGTTCAGCGTGTGAAAAGCTGTCTCCCATCGGTCTCGACTTTGATTTGACACGCCAAGACGAGCGAAAGCAGTGCGGCGTCTGTTGTGATCAGTGAAAATGGGGAAACTCTTTCATCTTTATTAGGCGTTGATGTGTTTGTGTTTCTGACTAACTCCGAGCAATCGAACCTGCATGAGTGAACTTGACGTGATTTTACACAAAGCTGTAAATTGAGGAGAGCTATAACTGTAAAACTAGACTTCATTTGTGATGTGAGGCTTGTTTGTTGAGGCTATAATGACGTCCTAACTGACAGCTCTGCCTCATTGCTCCCTCCTCAGGTCGCCATGGGAAAGGAGGGACTTTCCCTCGCCAGTTCCAGTTGCCCAATCGCAGCAAGGACTACGGAGACCGTAAGAAACCGGCTTTTCTAGAGCAATTACATTACCACTATTGCACAGATCAAACAGATATGTTTCTATGTGTAAAGTGCAAGACAGAAAGATTCAAACACCACTTCCACACATCTTTGCAGTGCCTCCTCCTCACATTTATGCCACTTTTCCAGATAAAATATTTTTAAATATTGTTGACTGCCGCAGCATTTATTTCTTCTCTGGGTAGTTTTGGTACATGAAGTGCTGGCTTGCTGTTCCAGGCAGCTGCTAGTAAATGCTTACTCAGAGGCTAACCTTGGCTAGCAATGATTTACGTTTCCCTGTGGTGAACCCGAACTTGTATAAAAACACAGCGCCCTGCTTCCTGTCTGAGGGGAAGTGGGCCTGAGTAGCGCGAGGCACTCGGCTCTGGCTGGCCCTAAGTCTTGGCCAAGAGCTCCCTCGCTGCACGACACCTGTAAAGTTACTGTGTGAGAATCACTCGCAGGACAAACAAAAGATGTTGTGGTCTGTGTATGTTTGCACGTAAAGTCAATAAATGTGTCTATTTATTATTCTTAAATGTGTGTTTTCAGGTCGCAGGACGCTTCCGCGCAGCTTCATGCCGCAGGAGAACCTGTTTCAGCTGGTTCCTTCCAGTCGCACACGCAGTTATAATGGAGACAGCACGCTGCAGTACAGCGACCTGCGCTCTCTGGGCCGCTCGGCTGACAAAAGCTGCCAGCGTGGTTCAGCCAAGTGTAAGTAACATTTTTTAAACTAAGTGACGCAGAAGCACTAAAGGAACATTTCACTCTAAATGTATAAACAGTCCTAATGAACAGAATTTCTTGTCCTTTGTTGTTGATTGTGTTGTCTCTGTCTGGTTCCTGTGGATAATGAGACAAATAAGCCCTCACTGATAACCCAGACATGTAAGAATGAATGTTCAGAATTTTTTTTCTCCTGCTCCAAAGACGGACGACTTTCAAACCTGAGTACTTTTAAACTTTAGTACTCAAAACCTCATGATGTGCATGAGAATGTATGATTGTTATATCTGTTTTTGGGGGTGTTTCGTTGTTTTAACGAAACCAGTTTCCTGCCCATCAGTCTCCCTAAAAAAATGCCATGCACTGACATCCACTTTATAGTAAGTATACCCTTCTAAAGGCTTATAAATGGTTTATTAATTAGGTTATAAATAGCTTATAAGTCATTAATGAACAGTTATAAACAAGTTATAACAAATTTCATACATCGATGCAGGCTCGCTGTTTGGCAAGATCAAATTACTGCTGCACTGCATCTATTCTGTTAAATCTCAGATTTTGCTCGTTCCTTAGCTCACTTTTTCATGTTGTATTATGAGTTAGCATGTTCAACTGTCTCCTTCATGGGACATTTGTTATCCACCAGTAGAATTATGGTTGAATGGAAGTGCCCTTTCTTATTACAAAGGTTATTTAAGAAATTGCCCAGTAATTACCTGCTACCATAAAGATGTTTACTGTGATGCTTCACGTTGGTTGGTATCTTCTTTAGGACAGCATTCAAGAGGTTGCGCAGCTAGCAACCTTCCTTTACTTGGTGTCCCACTCACCCACTCTTGGTCTTACTTCCAGATATCTGTGCTCAGCCTAGACTTTCCCTGGTATCTGTTGTTCACTGAGTTGATTCTCTTCCCATCAGATCTCGAAGTTTCTTTGCTTCTCATTTTCATGCCCATTTACTAATGAGTTACTAATCTTTATAACCAGCAGAATGGAGCCTTATTGTAAGGCATGTTGAACATGCTAACCGATAAAACAACATGATATGTATATATGTGCTACCAGGTATTTATTACCTAATTAATAACCTAATTTATAAACCATTTGTAACCCTTTATGAGGGTAGATTTAATGTAAAGTGGGACTGGTTTGTTTTTAGATGAAGTGATCATTGCCACAATTTGGCGTCTTTTGCAAATTTTAAAAAAATCAGGCATTTAAAAAAGAAAGGTATTAGTTCTGCTACTCAGGTATCCTGTCTGTGTATTATTGAGTATTTTTAAATGAAACCCAGCCTTGTGGAAGGATGCACCATAACTGTTAAATGACAAAGTCACATAGAAAGAAAGCTAATGGTTACAAAAACAATTCAAGAAGAAAACAGTCAAACACAGTGGAGTAACAAGATTTCTAAATGTGTTTTGCCCGTACAGATAGAGACAAAACAAGGTAAATCTGTTTTTCAGTAGAAATTTTATGGTTCGAAAACATGTTTTCTTTTCCAGTAATAGGTAGGAAAAGGGAGTTACCCAATGTACGGTAACACTGTATGTCACAGCAGCCAGAATCTCCTACTCATCCTCCGTGTGACAAGCTCGCATCAATCCTCTTTCAGTCTACAGTGTGTATTGCTCAGAAATGGTCTTTGTCATGAAGTGAAAGCTCAGCTCAGCAGTCTGTGGTCGGCGCGTCAGTCTCACTGTCCTCCTCACCCACACATGGCCACAAAGAAGCTCGTTAATACAAAAAACCAAGTCTGAGAGTCTGGGTCTGTGAAGATGAGAGCTGTCGAGATGCTCTCTCTAGGTTTTGACGCCTTTCTGTTGGCTGGGCATGGTTTGACTCAGATATCGGGGGCTTTCCCCCCGTCTGAGAGGGTCTGCGGTGGGAATCAGTCAACAGCTCTGCGGTAGATTCTGACGTCTGGTTTTGTTAAAGTTGGTGAGCAGGCTGCAGTCGGGTTTTGCGGTGGGTTTTTAAGCATGCTTCAGTGTTAATGTTTGCTCAAATCAGTATATCACAGTGGATTTCTGTGCCTCTGGGGTTTAGAGACAAAATGAATTAGTGGTAGTTTTTAATCATGTGGTGTTGTGTTTCTGCAGCACCGAGGGCGCCAGTCAACTGGAGACAAGGAAAGCTCCTGGGGCGCGGGGCGTTCGGGGAGGTCTACCTCTGTTATGATGCTGACACAGGCCGCGAGCTGGCCGCCAAGCAGGTGCCATTTGATCCCGACTGTCATGAAACCAGCAAGGTGAGAGAGGACACAAAAAGTCACCGTCTGCATGTGTTTTAGGACATAGGACTTACTAATTTTTATAATTCAAGGATAAAGATGAAATGTATTTGAATTGCTAAATACTTTTCTTAACCCAAACTCTTCTTTCTGTAGGAGGTGAACGCTCTGGAGTGTGAGATTCAGCTGCTGAAGAATCTGCACCACGAGCGGATTGTTCAGTACTATGGCTGTCTGCGGGACCTCGATCAGAAGAAACTAACCATTTTTGTGGAGTTCATGCCTGGGGTGCGTATTCTGCAGGGCATTTCATTTGAATGTATTTAAACCTTTTTGAATCACATCCCTTTAAGTTCGGCTGAGACACTAACGAATAGTGTCTGAGAATGTCATATTTCGAGTTGTTTGGCTGCATTGTCGGTACACAGACGCTTTTCTAACAAACATCAAATCAAAGCCGTACCGGCCACATCTGCTAAAAAACAATTTAAAATGTCACCGGCTGTCAACAAACATGTCCTCAGTGGTTGATGTCAGCAGAACAGCCCAGTTTATGAGATCATTTTCTCTCTAAATGACGTCCTAATGAGCTGCTGTCGCATGTGGACCTTCTCCCTGTGCCTGTTTTTAATATTTCCTGGGTAATTTTTTTTTTTTTTTCCCTGAATGGCATTGAGCGTCTTAGTCACACATTGTCTGGAACTTGGAAATGTTTATGTTTCGCTGGAGTTTGCTGGCAGAGGCGAGCGCGGAGGTGACAAAGCCAAGTTTGTGTGTGTCAGCCACGGCGGCACGGCTGCGCCGCTGTGGCTGACCGATAACACTTGAGAGTCAAAGAGCTGTGGAGGTGTCCTGCTGACAGCCGGGGAGGGAGAGGGATTTTTTGTTTTCTCTGCGTGAGTCCAGAAAAAGCGGTCACAGGTGTTGCCAGATCAGGTCTTCGCTCCTGTGACTTTGCTCATGAGGAACTGAAAACAGGAAATGAAAGGAAATGCAGGATGTTGAAGGTGTTTTGGAGGTTGTGTGTTTACAAACTTGTTTTTGCACTTAAAAATTGGCTCAGGGGCTTCTTTCAAAATAAAACAACCAATTCAGTCGTAACTGCTGTTGCAAGTAAACAGACATATTCTTTTCTTAAAATTTTCGTTATATCATACACTGACCTGTTTTCTATTCACTATGCACATCTTTCCAAAGCAGATTTTGTAAGATTTTAAACACTACGGCCAATATTATTGCATGAGTTCAGCTAACTCTCTCACTGACTTTCTGTTTTTCTCCTCTCCAGGGCTCAATAAAGGACCAGCTGAAAGCATATGGGGCCCTGACAGAGAAGGTGACGAGGAGATACACCCGGCAGATCCTCCAAGGGGTCTCCTACCTGCACAGCAACATGATTGTACACAGAGACATCAAAGGTAACAGAAAAACAATGAACCAGCAAAGGTCAGGGTAGGATTTTTAATCGGATTTGTGACCAGGGACGCCCACACTTTCAGACACACTTCGCTGAGAGCTTGTAAATGGCAAATCTTTACGGTTCACACATCGCAGCGACGCCACAGATCCATTAATTTCATTCTGGTTGACGTTTCCTCATTTGGTTATTCACCGTCTACAGAAGGAGCATGGAAAAATAGGTGCTATTTTGAACTTCCCTTTGAGATATATTAGGCTTCATGCTGGTGAAATTGGCCAGGCTAAAAATGTTCAACACCGGATGGAAAGGCTTTAGTTTGGCTGCCCGCAGCTTTGGGAGTCACTGCTTGGATCAGCGGCGGCCAAGAAGAGGGAAATATACCGTCTGGTGAGGAAAAAAGATAGTAGGTCTCACAGGACACGGCCGCTATGAGGGTATACTGTATGTGGGTGGGATTTTCCACTTAGAAATGCTCTTCATGTGTAATATACGGTGTGTGCTCATCTCACCACACAAGAGCTCTTCTGTATGCAGTAAAAAAGAGCTGTCAGCACTTGCGGTTTTAGGATGGAGCTGGGCATTGCCGCCATTAAGTTCCTGTGAATTTAACATTCCATGGAGGGAAATAAATAAGAGTTTAATTTATTGGAGAGTCTCACAAACGCTCAGGCAGTGGAAACGGACTGCAGGAGTGAGACATTAGGAGTAAAGGTCGCAGTTTTAAGTCTCTATCTCGTCTCTGCAAGCTCTCCATCCCACAGTGGGTGTGGAGAGAGAGCAGCGAGTGGTGCACATTAGTCACTGATCAAACAAGCGGAGGGGCTGGAGGAAATGGGATAGACACAGCTACAAGTCGGAAAATTACTAAAGGAGGAGGAAAAAGGGTGCCGAGGTTTGATCCACGTGGAGCAGAGTTGATTCAATATTGCATTTTCTGAAATGTTAGAAAAGTGAAAACTTATTAGTTGGGAGAGTTGAATCAGTTTTGTATATATGAAAAGATTGCTGTTAGGTCTATCCTTACATTTCAAAAATAGACTTGTCAGTGTTCCATCTTCACAGCCGTAGGAAAAGTTTAGCTTTCCCCTAAGGTTGTTCAGTCAGTTGAAGTGCTGGCACATGCTTTTTGTAACCACACTGCAACAGCCGACTCCATTAAGTGAACCTTGAAGCTGTCAAAGTTTGTCCCTTAAAGGATATCGACAGTCCTCGGGAGACTCCTGAAAAACTCTGAGCTCATTTTGTTTTCGTTCCACCAGGTGCTAACATCCTGAGAGACTCGTCAGGGAACGTGAAGCTGGGAGACTTTGGAGCCAGCAAACGTATTCAGACCATCTGCATGTCTGGTACAGGAATCAAGTCCGTCACTGGCACCCCCTACTGGATGAGCCCGGAAGTCATCAATGGGGAGGGCTACGGCCGCAAAGCTGATGTATGGTAAGAATAAGATTAGATGGGACTAGGATGAGGCCCAAAGGGGAAATTAGGCTGCTCCGGCACAGAAAAATATATTACAGACACAAAAAGACACTGTTGCAGTAAAAGCAATAAAGATGGCTCAATAAACAGGTGGCACAGCAGTGTGTTGTTGAAACAGTTGTGTTGAGGTAGTATGTCAGATCATGGTGACACTTTAAGCAGCCACAAAGACATGAACGCTATCTTAAATTTGGATTACAAAACATAAATATTAGCTTTAGTTATAAATACAGGGCAGGAGTGGATGAATCACCATGAACACCTGTGAAATATAATGTAATCCAGCGCGGAAGCCCTGCAGGAAGTGCTACATTTGTGAAGCTAATGCATAATCTTTGCGAGGTTTGATTGACCTCTCACCACCCGCTGTTCTGCACCTGGGGCTCAGCACTGTAACTGTTAGTATTACGAGTGAATGTCATCCTAGAGTATAATGCATGAACTGACAGATTAGACTCATTTTTCAGCCATTGTGGCACTTTCAAATATGATTCAGGTGAAAAATGCATGTACAATGCATGCAGTAATAAAGTTCAATTCAGCATGTGTACTACATTACTGGGAAATCAAAGCATTACAGCTGTCAAATATATATAAGCCCCTAGTGAATGCCATTTAAATTTGGACTACAAAGCAGAAATATTCACTTGTTATAGAAAGACTGGAGAGAGTAAATCAGCATGAACACCTGTAAAATATAATGCAATCCCGAGCAACAGCCCTGCAGTAAATATTACATTTTGAGCTGTCCAGTGTACCACATATCTGTAAAAGGTCAACTTCACATGAAAAAGAGTCGGAAAAGCTTCTTTTTTTAAATATTCAGTTCAATTATTTTTTAGGGATTTACTTCAGCTGAAGACACAGGAGAATTGTCTAAACCCACAAAAGAGCATTTAATCCTTCAGTTCTTCTGAAAACCTAAAAATTCCCAAATTACTTTCATGCCCAGCGTCTTTGACTCAGTACAGAGACAAACTAGGTTTTGACTGGAAGCTTATGTTGGTCAGTTTTGTGAGACTGGACTGTGTCAAAGAACA
>JAPZDX010000013.1:9594270-9604504 GCA_029783625.1 Naso annulatus | reverse complement strand
ACGTAAAGCGCGGGACGGGCCACATGTGTAAATAATGCAAAGCTCTTTTCTAGCTTGGTTAAGTGCACAGCAGCTTTCAGAGGAGCCTGCCAATGAGAAACAGGGAGAGAAAGGCTTGATTGAACGCTTTGGCCACAGGCTTAAAAGAGGAATTTTTTTTTTTTTTTAGTCCGTGTAGATGAGGCATCAGCTCATTAGCCTGCTACTTAAAAAGCAGCCGTATCCTATAGAAAGTATAGGTAGAGATGTAAGAATTAGAGTAAATTACTGTGTTAATTAAAAAGAAAATCTACTGCAGTGTATCCCGGCTGCAGCATTTTAAGTAGCCACATTTATTTTAATGCGACAGAGTTTTCAGTCTTTGTCAGAGAGGCGGATGTTTCTCCTCGAGTAAAACCCGTCTTCACCTCTGTTCCTGCTCTCAGAGGGATCATTAATAGATCATTCATACGGTACTTCTGTCCAGCCAAAGCTCTAAGGTGTAACATGTAAAAAAAAAAGAAATTGTGAGGTATGCGAGGTAATCCCCACGAGCACTGAAAATCATCAACACGTTGAGATTTGAGGGGCCGCACTCTGTGGATCGTGTCTGCTGATGTAAACGTGCGCATACTGCCATGGGAGTTCCTCCTGTGTAAGCTGGATCATATGAGTCGAAGCCCCGGGGCAGTGGTTATGGAGAGAGTGAATGGGCTGAGGCTCGACGAGGAGGGAGAAAGCAAGAAAGTGTCACATGATACGTTCCATCCAGCCCTGGACGGCAGAAAAGCAATTAGAGTCTTGCGGCCCGGGCTGTAGCCTCAACCAGAGGCATTTACCACAAGACAGCGAGCTGCTCCTCCTCCACATTCACAGCCGCTCAGAAAGTCGCTGATTCAAAGGTGGCACTTGTCCTCTAACTAAAGCTGCAGGTGAAGTAGATACCACGCACATGACAAGAGATGAACACCACTCTAGTCTAGATTTGTCAGTTGAATCTGAGAAGATCAGACTGCAAGTTAATTATTGCAAAAGCCCCCTAGACAGCAGTTTCACTGTGGTGGGGAGCTCTTTGCCTTACTCATCTCTGAGACCTCATCTTTCAAGGGTACATGAGAGGGTTCTGCCCAGCAAATTACTCTCCATGTGGTTTTGTAATGATCAGGTAATGGCTGTAGTTATGCTGCCATTGGGCCGAGAGAATCTCTGGCCGTGGATGAAAGGAAAATTGACGAAATGAGACGTAAAAGTTGACTCGGAAAAATCAGATGCAAATAAAATTCAGCAGTAAAGCATAAGCAAACCAAACAGCAGAGCAAAAGATAAGGAGATAGTTTGTGGTGACACTGGCGTGGTAAAAAGAGAGCGAGGTGTTTCATAAACTCTCTTTTACGGCCTTGTTAGGGCCACTGTGAGCCTGGCACCAGGATGTGATGTCACAGGAGGTTACCCGGTGGAGCCGCAAGACATGAGCGCCGCCAGATGAGAATGATAAATCTTCCTGACAGTTTCATACCGTGGCCGTTCCCACCTGGCCACTGTCTGGCTATCATTTCAGGAAGTCATAAATATAAAGAAATCACACACATTTTGATCATTTTTCAAACAGCCTTTTCAAAAAAAAAAAGGTATGTCTAATCTGTCAGTTATTGTCCGGTCGAAGCCCACCCACTATGGCTAGATGACGAGTAGTAGTTTGGACTTCAAACTGCAGGTTGGCTTTTCCCCTCTCGGCTACATTATTTCTTTGAACTTGCGTGGTGCATTGTGTCACCACCTCCTCCCTCCTCCTCCTCTTCTACTTCTTCCTCTCCTGTGAATGTTAATGACTGTCTGCACTCTGCAGCCTTTTTCCTCAAAGCATTGCAATCTGCTGCAGTGAACCACAGCCTCCGTCTTTCTTGAATGAGTGCGGAAGGGATGCAGTCTGATGGCCTCGATCAGGCTTTGTTGATGATGAAGCTTCATTTGTTGTCTTTTATTAGAGTGGGGCATATCACACTGGATTTTCACTTTAAGAACTGCTCATCAGCATGCTCAGATTCACAGCAGAAAATGTATCCCTGTCAAATAGCGTAATGACATCATGACGAGGCATATGTAGACGGTGGTGATACTATCAGGCTAAACCCTGAATCCCAAGTGCTAGATGACACGACCGGACCTATTGAGAGAGGCTTCGTTGGTTGTGTAAACCAGGAAAAGTATTTTGGGATACTCCAGACTTGCCTTTCAGCCTCAGGTGGTCCACTCTGCGCCACCCCTCTAATCCTTAAAAAGCAACATCTCAAATTACCAGACGTAAATACTCGCTGTTGTATGTGCTAACGCCCACATTGGAGGATGAGTGTGTTCTCGATGAAGCAGGAGTAGCGAGTGCCAGAAACTGGACGATAATCCGACCCGATATCACCTGGCTGTAATGTCAGGGCAGCAGTGACAGTGAAGACAAGCCCGAGAGCTGCAGAGCGCAGACGTTTGTATGGCAGCAGACATTTCTAACAGTGTTTTTTTTTCAAAGCTGCTTGCAAAGGCTGTCATGTCCGTATTTCATGCATCGTCCCCCGTGTGACAGTTATGTAATTGAACTCCTCTAGACACAAATGCACATCAAAAGTTTCGTCACATGTAGCACAAAGCCTGCTCTGTCAGCCTGTGCTGGTTTCTAAAGGCACACCGTTTGAGAAGGCGGCCGTACAGTCGGCTAATACTCGCTCCTGTGTGGTATCTGAGTCGTCGCATTATTCCAGCGGTCATTTTGCCCTGCAGCGGGAATCCCCATCTTTGCTTTCAGCCAATTGTCCTAATATGTCACATATGCAGCATTCCTCCCTCCGTGGCTCGCTGTTTGCCACTCCCTGCCCCTGTCACCATGAAACCTGCCGTCTGTGTGGTATTTTACTGGAGCGCTCTCTGCAAAAGAGGCCTCAAGTATTCAACACAGTTGGACAAAAGTCTGAACTGTGACCTGCAAACTCTTGAGTCCCCTCCGCACATTGTGTGTCTTGAGTGGGTTGCTTGTAAAAATGGTACTGCGAGCTTGTAGCTACAAGAGGAGGAGTGCTTGAGCCAAACAGTGGACTTCACCTCATTTACTTTTATTTGCTGCAAATTGGGGCCTCAGGAAGAATCCAGGGACCCAGGTGATAGTTTTTTTTTACGGTGATCCAGGAAAGTTTTACTAGTATTTTAAAGTTGTAAGGCTAGTTCAGCATTATTCTTGTCTGAAAAGCACAAGAATCTTTCCTACGAACACAATTATGTCTGCAGCATTTGCCCCCCTGTGTGTAGTACTGGGATGTGTTTATTGTATGTATGGAGTGAATTATATTCCGAATAAAGTAGGCCTTTGTTTCTTGGAAGCTTTGTATTGTCTCATCTCCAGAACCGTACTCCAAAGACTAGTCTATTTTTACTTTCATTGAGACCAATTTGTTTGCTGCAATGATCCAACAGAATTTATCTCTCAGTTCAGGCCGCAAGCTTTTACAACAGTGCCCCCATCTGGTGTCTAGTTGAACTGCAGAGATGTTGAGACAACATCTCCCTTAATCACTCGTCTGCCTGTCGCTGCAGTTTAAAGATCAGCTTTTGGGATAATTTGTGCAAATCTTGTTGAAGTCTTTCGAGGCGCTGTAAAGGCCGACAGTGTTGTGGAGTTGTACCACTCTGGTGCTCCTTATGTCAGAGTCGTTCCTCACTTCATGCTCTCTAAGATGGGCGTTATCTTCTTGAGGGCCTGGACAGCAGACGTAGCCGACTGACCTCAGTGACGCTGCTGTCATAGGTACTTTTTAATTTCCTCGTCTTTCACTTGACCCTTTGAATTTATCCCTGAAAGTCTGTTGCTATGACAACTCCGTCTGGCAGTTGAAGTGGCAGTATTCAGTATGTGTGGCAGGCTGTGCAACTGAGTGCGAGTGCGCGCCGAGGCAGACGGGCAGCCAGACATCTGTCCCTGCTGAATCCTCTTATCACCACCAGGGGAGGCTGAAAAGGGATGAACAAATTAACTGCAGTCTGTGTGCGTGTGTGTGTGTGTGTGTGTGTGTGTGTGTGTGTGTGTGTTGCTAATAAAGTCTAAAAAACTCTGAACTCAGGGTGGTAGAAAGACTAAAGCTCTGAGGCCTTTCCTGTTGTAACAAGATGCATAACATTATGTTCTTTTTGATAAGTTATTAATAAGCAATCAAGTAAAAAAGAGATCTTACGCTTTAGTCTATGAAAATTTGGGGGTGGAATACGGGAGGAAAACTGGGGTTGGAACTGAAGTGATGCTTTGATAAACACAAACTAACCAATTAATAACTCTGTGTCATTATGCTGACTTTGAATGGCTTTGTACATGTTCACTATTTGATCTTCCTAAGCTGCCTCAGTCACTTCATATTTGACGGCTCTCGGTTAGAAGTAATTGTATAATGTGCAAACTGTTGCCTTGTCTTTCGCAGAGATCTGAAGGCTGGAAACATTCTCCTTGGGGAAGATGGCTCAGTGCAAATCGCAGGTATTTAGCCCCAAGGCAACATCACCTTTCAGCAGCTGTCACTAGTGACCCAGATTAGCTGTGAAGAAACAGTTGTGCTCCGTTGTCACCTCATTTCCTCCGTTTAGACTGTGCACGCTGTTTCAATATCTCAGTGTATTTACACCCAGGAGGCAAAGCCTGCAGAGGAAAATGAACTGTTTCCACAATAACGTTATTGACAAACTACTTTGGGACCTTTGTGCGCATTTGTTTTTCTCATTATTTTTCCTCTCTCCCCTCTTCCATCAGACTTCGGCGTCAGTGCCTTTTTAGCCACAGGTGGTGACATGACTCGAAATAAAGTGCGCAAGACGTTTGTGGGAACACCATGCTGGATGGCGCCTGAGGTCATGGAGCAGGTTGGTTGTTTTTAGCATGGAGCCAATTAGAAAACAGGCAAAAATCAGACAAATTTATCATTACCGGCAAAAACAGGCAATATTAATCTGCAATGAAGCTCACAAAGCAGCAATTTTTTCTTTTTTTCTCACACAATAAAGAAATGTCTACGATGACTAAGCACTAAGCCACCATGCTTTAAGACTGAACTTGCAGATTATTTTATAGAATATGATTTTAAAATGCTGGAAATATTAACATTTACGTCTGAAGAGCTGAGCTTCCCTCTGTTTACTCTGGGAGGAAACTCTTTTTTTTTACATGAACACTATTGTGATGAAGGAAAAGCTGATTTTTAAAAGTTGAATATCGGCTTCCACAGGTGAGGGGTTATGATTTCAAAGCGGATATTTGGAGTTTTGGAATCACTGCCATTGAACTGGCCACAGGGGCGGCACCGTATCACAAATACCCACCAATGAAGGTGAGAGCTCTGCGGAGCAATCACACTTACCTAAAATGTGTTGTTAATGAGGCAGAACAAATGCCAAGTCTGTTCCTTTGACTTGCCTGGATGCAGATGGGAAGGTTTAAAGCTTTTTAACCAAGTATGCTCCTCTTGTCCTCAGGTGTTGATGCTGACGCTGCAGAACGACCCTCCAGCCCTGGAGACCGGCGTCACAGACAAGGAGATGGTGAAGAAATATGGCAAATCCTTTAGGAAGATGATCTCCCTCTGTCTACAGAAGGACCCTGAGAAAAGGTGTTTATCGTAACGCCGTCAAAGTTTGTTTCACCGTGCTTCATATGTTCTGTTAAATATACATCATACAACATTTCCAAGTTTCTCTGTTATCGAAAGTATAAAAGCGCAAAAAACCAGAGCTCATTTATTTTTTATTCTGCTGCTTTTCAGGCCAACGTCCTCAGAGTTGTTGAAGCATAAATTCTTTCAGAAAGCAAAGGTATGTGCTTGAGCTCCCTGCGGACGTAAGACTGAACGAGATACACAATGAGTCAGCATCGCCCCGTGTCAGGGAGCAGTTGAGCTGGTTGATGAGTAAAGGTCTGAGCCTGCAAAAGCGATCAGATGTGAATGGCCTCAGTTTGGCCTCTGTTAAAAATTAAATTGGCCTTAATGACGAAAGGTCGGTTGTTGTTGTTGTTGTTTTGTAGCTCAAGAAGTTTAAAATGACTAAAGGAGGGTTAAATGTAAAGTGTTTGTGGGTGTCACGCTGCTTCTCACTTGGCTCAACTTGTCAGTGTGTCTGACCCAAGCTGAGGGTGTTGCAGCATTCCTCTCATTATTGACCGTGCAGAGCTGTTCCTAACAAAAGCGGGGATAAACAGTGTAACTCCAGCCTCTGGCCGCCCAGTAACCTAGCAACTAAAACAACAAATGTGCTGGTTCAGCGTGTTGCACTACCCAAATACAACCAGGTTGGTTTGCTGGACGTGACCCTGGTCAGCAAGACCTGCAGTGCTGTGTGTGTACAGCAGAGGGCAGGCTTATTCATTCTGTTAGAGCAGGTACTCAGTGAGCCTGTGTCAGCCTGCAGGAAGGATTTAAATAGTTTTCAAGCAAGCATATGATTATTAATTTGATGTTTTTGATGAAATCTGTTCTTTTGTCACTATCAGCTAGAAACAAGAGTTAGTGTGTCCTTAATATAGAAGAAAGATTATTCCCAAATAAAATGTCTGCCTTTTGAGGAAAAAGAATCACAGCAAATGTTAAAGAAGCGACGTCGAATTCAGTTCAGAAACTTGTATTAATATAGATTTACAAAGCAAAAAACAAAATACTTTTTCAATTACTGAACCGAACATCAGAGGGCAACTCTTACAAACTGGGAGCACTTTGAGCAGAGCATGAACAGCAGCTTTTATTTTGATGACCTGAGAGACCTGGATCTGCAGTCGTCACCAGCAGTTCACTCATAAAGAATATGGCTAAGCCACTTTGTCTGAGGTTATAAACCTGTTTAGATGGATTTGGAATTAAAATCTAAATTCGACAGGAAGCCAGTCTACGTAAAATACATAATGGATTTGCTTGTCAGTTCATGAATAATTCAGGACTAAAGCAGTCAACAGAATAAACATAAAGGATTTTGCCGCTGTGACAGCCATTCATTTCTTTCCCTTCATGACAGACCCACGAGTATTTACATGAGAAGTTACTTCAGAGGGCGCCCACAATAACAGAGAGGTCGAAAAGGGTAAGACAGGAAACACTTTAATATACACTTTGTGCTTTGTTGTTAAGAGCATGAGCTCAGTCGTGAGCACTTCTGTCGTCAGGTACGTCGAGTGCCGGGTTCCAGCGGTCGGCTGCATAAAACGGAGGATGGCGAGTGGGAGTGGAGTGATGACGAGCTGGATGAAGAAAGTGAAGAGGGCAAAGCAGCTGTTGCTGCCTTAAGGGTGAGATGAAGCTGCTGCTTGTGTTGTTTTTTTTTCCCCTCTGTGCAGACATTATACTTCACATGTCTTGTCTTTTACTGGCTATAAATTGTTTAAACTGTCATTCTCATGTCTGTGCAGTAGCATGCTTGTCCACTGTCTCTCCACTGAGTCTGTGTATGTTCTGTCTGACGGCCAAGGAGCAGCAGGTGAAGCCTGTTGGCACCACGAGGCGACAAGTGCGCTTCTCCCTCCCACTCGAGCTGCCTGCGTCCAGGGTTGTTCACTTGCCCCCACAATACAGATGGCATTCCCCTAACAAGGAAGGACTCTCTGCACACGTTAGCAAGGGAGCATGTGACCGCTAGGAAGAACAGGACAGACCTTGTAGGGAGACAAGAAAGTGGTGATATAGGCTGTGATTGTGAGGGATGTAAACTTTAAAAAGAACTCATTAACACTGTGTACAGGTCAGCTTGACATCTGGTTATGTATGCAACCACTTGAGAGGCCTTTGTCGGAAGAACTGGAATGAGGAACTGGACTTTATCAGCGTTGATCTGCACACAGATAAGCTTTTATCCTCGAGACAGTAGTGACTCTGTTCTAGCGTTACGTAACTCTAAACTCACCTATCAAGAGACAATTAGAGACAAGCAGAGTTATGTTGTTGGTTTGACAGGAGAGGCTCACATCATCCTTTCCAGCACAAATCTGCTTTTTTGCTGCAGGTCACATGTGAGCAGAATTTGACCCACAAGTTAACCCTTTCAGAGCCGGTTAGTCAGTCCAGTGAGAGTCTTTAAGACAGAAAATATATGTTGGAAGGGGAGTAAATGTTTTTTGTTTTTTTTGCTGAAATAAAGCAGAAAATTTAAGGGAGTTTTTGTCCATAGAACTAGATATAAATGCTACATACACAGCTGTACTCTCTACAGTTAGTAACTTCAGATTTAGATGGGCATAACCTGTTTGCTATGAGGGAGCTTTATCTAATCAAAGAAGTGAGAGTTACCTTTCCTGGAAGCCATCTGTATTTCCATATCTCTTTCTAAGTCACTTTTTATTTATACTGACCAAATCACCTTTAATCAATACAAGGCAAATTACTCATCCGCCCTGTTAGTGATTTTCAGTCAGAGCACTCATGACCATCAAAGGGATTTCAATTTTATAATATCTCTGCCGCTTTGATGCTGCTTTAATGGCTACTTGTTGGCAAACTGAACGCAAAATTATGACATTAGCTCTGTTGAATGTTGTCTCTCAAAACGAGTAGAGCCTGGCTGAGTACATGTGTAACATCTGTGTGCTTTAAAGGCTAATAAAAGTCTCCTCAGCCTGAATACGCTGCAGCTTTTGTCTGGATCAGACAGCAGATTCCTGAGCTGATGTGATTTCTGACATGAGCCAAGCGCCATGTCGCGTCCTGTCAGTCAAGTCAGTTTGTCTTCATGTGGGCGCGCAAGGCTTCCGTCTGACTCTGCTTTCCTTGGAGTTAGTTTTCAAGTTTGTTTTGCTCTTTATTTGTTCATTTTGATCATGTAACTTGTAATTTTCATGTAATCATGTAATGTTGCTCAGTTTGTATTCACTTACACTGCTTCTTCGCTTTTCAAATCTTAATCTCGAAACCAAACTGTAATTTTAGAATTTTTTTTCCCACTCGTTTACAACTTAGTTACAAGTTTCTAAAAGGATTTAAAATCACTGTGAATGTAATTTTATGTTGTAGTATGTTTAGTTCTAATTCTCTGACAAATTTAAAAATCTCTGTATTGATCAAGTTAGTGATCAAGGTTTTTTTTTACTAATCCGTTCAATTATGACAAATCAATGCACTTTATCACATTGATGCAAAAATCCTGTAAATCTAATTATCCCAAAATCAGACCTCAGTTATTGATTTGCAGCATTACTTGAAGTAGCTTCATACAGCCAGAGACGTGAACAGCCAGTGTACAACAAAATCCTCCATATCGGCACACTGTATCAACACTAGTTAGTGAAGTGTAGTAAAAGTATTATTAGCATTTCATATCTCTGTTTCCACTCTAAAGATATCACCATATTTGCTTTAGAAGAGATAAACTAAGCGGACCGATAAATAAGAAAAGTAAACGAGTGAGCCGTGTCTGTTTCCCCTTCTCACTTTCTGTGGGTTCTTTGCATTCGCGCTGCTGTTTTTGCTTCGCTAAACCCACCACAGTGATAACCTGTACTGAGTGTTTTCTCCCACTGCATGTTTCTGAACAGTCACCAAGAGTGAAGGAGGGACCACAGAATTCAGAGGTGAGTGAAAGAAATCTGTTTACTTCATGCATTGGGATCACAGATTTATGCATTTGTCAGACCCTCACAAAAAGTCTAGAAGAAGTTTTTTATGTAAGTAAGTAAATGTCAACAGTATAGCTGAAGAGCTGCAGCTTTTGTTGGTGTATTTAATGAATATTTGCATGACTGAAGACTGTCAGGAGCATTAAAACCAGCCTCGCCTTGCCATGAAACTGCCACTACAGTCCAGCTGTGCTGATAAATGCATCCAATGACTAGCTGTAGTGCAACTTAACTGGTTGTCTTTGTTGTGCAGCAGCTGAAAAAAAAGATAAAATTCTAAAAAAAATGCAGTTATTTGGCCAATCATACGACAGGTTGGAAAATGATAAACTTCCACAGTAAATGTATGCAGCTGAGTGTTGAGGTGTCTGATTTTTGTCTTATTTTGATAATCAAGCAGGAAGGGCAGCTCAGCAGACCGGGGGTGGGGGGGTGGGGGGGTTGTGATGGAGTAAGAGGTATTACTACATGTGTTTGTTACTTAAGTTAGATTTAATATAAAGACATCATTTGAAGTCTTCCTTTTTCATAATAAAACAACAGTCTCTGGTTTTGTGTATATTATTCACTTCAATAAAGCAGCACCAGTTCATATGTATCACATGTATTATACATCTGTATAGCTACACATACATGTTAGATCGG
>JAPZDX010000013.1:9526443-9538833 GCA_029783625.1 Naso annulatus | reverse complement strand
ATATGTGTGCGTGGGCGGCTGCAGAGCTGGTCAGGTTCGCGGGGATGTTTGATGATGGCATTATCACAAGACATTTTTATTTTCATTTCAGCGCAAAGACGCTGCACAAAAATGTAATAGAATAATTGATAAAGTGAGAAGCTATAGACTGATTTACTTTCCCTGAACTTTGGTCAGCTGCACAGGTTCCATTAAAATCTAATGAAATGACCTTTTTCCACACAGCCTTGTACAATATTTGCCAAATCATCAGAGAATCTGAAATATGGATGAAATGCTGTAAACACAAATAAAGTAAACTTTGCTTTTCTCAATTTTCAAAATAGTTTCTTGTAATAATTTCTCAAGCTGGGTTATGATTCCGTTCATTTAAGGATTTGATCAAGACAATAAATCAAGGCCATGCAAGTTAAATATGAATGTATACACTAGCATCTTTTAACAAGGAAGCAATTTAGGGTGTTTTACATCAACATTAAAAGGAATTAAGTTGAGACATAAGGATATGTAACAAGGAAATGAGAGTGATTTAAGCTAAAATTGTGCAGACTGATTAAAACGTGCACTGCATGACATAAAATAGACCCAAATGTAATTAAATAAAAAGGCAGAAGCAAACAGGAAAGTTTCAAGCCTTTCGACCGCCTCTCAGCATGAGTTGGCAGTTGGCTTCAGGCTGTTGAATTATAGACCATTTTGAGCACGCCTACCTAACACCCCGACCGCAGTGCTTTTACTTTCCGCCAGGCTGTATCTAAATATTAACCTACTCCCTGTCTCTAGTTGTCTCTATAATCCCTTTGCAGTGAGAAGAGAACATTCTGTCATGTTTTGTGGAGCGAGCACTTACATTTGATTTGCATTTTAAGAAGGTGTGATCTTTCAGCAGCATTTCTGGGGAACAGGCTGACCTCTTAGAAGAATTTTCCAGTTGAAATCTCAAGTCTGAACTGGACTGACCCTGTCCAAATGTCACGACCCCTCTCCTGTTCAGTTAACTCAGTGATTTTGTGACACAAGCCCTTAATCCAGACAAAACAGAGAGCTGTTGTTTTTGTACCCCAGCGTCTCTTCAGGCATCTGTCCGCTGCCATTAACATTCAGCCGAGCAAAGTCACATTCAGACGCTAATCAATTGATCAATATTTGCTCCTCTGTCGCATTTACTGCAAAGTGAGTCCAACAATTTATAATGTAGCTGACTGCTGTGTTTGCTCATATGCACGGTTTGTCCTCAAAGGTCCGACAGTGACGCAGAAATGAGTAATGTCTCCCTTTTATTTGCCGGCCGTGTTAGGTTGCAGCTTGGTGAGACGCAGAACAGGTTCTCGCTGTACGTTCCAGTCGGAGATTGTTTGAGCTGCATGTTTGTGCCCCTGAGGATCTCAAGAGAGGAGGCCAGAACAGACAGTCTTCATCTGCTTGTGTTGACCATCTGTTTGAAGGACGAGCTTTACAATACTTGCTTGCGATGGCAGGAATGAATGTTGTAAATCTGTCGCTAACACCCATGAAGGAACGGCTAAGGACACATGGACATTCTTTAACATTTAAAAGTTACAATTCATCCTCCCCAAAACCTTGACTTGGTACAATCGGTCTTTACATGTTTGATCTTTTATCACCGAAAGTCCACTTGGCAAATAGATGTTGTTTTGTGTGGAGTTATTGCAACAAAGTAATGTTTTCAGTTACGTAAGTATATTTGTTGTCCTTTGAAAAATTCTTGTAGGGTGGTTTTACTTTAGGGAACCAGGCCCAGTTGAGTACACTTGACCCCCAAACACAATCGAACGGGACAAACCATGCCTGAATCCACACGAAAAGGGGGTCTCTGGCATGATTTTCTGTACTTGGGCACGATCTGCAGGAGGTGTGGAAACAACTGGGCTGCATGTGATAGGCTGTTACATTAGAGCGTTCCCTGTTTTTGTCACTAACCATTCCTTGTAACAGGACGCACCTAGCAACCATGACGCAGCAGTTAACTTATGTGCATGTAAAGAAGGAGCCAGAAAATTTTGTTTATTTTAATAATTACATTCAAAAACGTATTCCTCTACTGCCACTGCTTCGTCCATTATGTTTACTTGAAAAAATAACGTGGTCACTTCTTCTCCTTCTTCTGTAATGGAAGATTGCCAACCGACTATTAGCATACCGCCACCTACAGAACGACTGTAATAATGTGAAAGCTGTGCAGCAGGAGAAGGGGGGGGGGGGGCCATCGTGTTCGGGAACGGTGCAAAACAATTGTGCCAACTGTGCAAATTCCCCTAATTTCTAAGCTAAAGAATAAACATTCCAAGCACACATGGACATTTAGCAACGAAGTGTGCCACAACAGCATCACCAACAAAAAAATAATTGGCACAAACCTCGTAACACCAGGACCTTTTTTTTTTAACCCTGTATCATCCTGATGGTAGCAACTAATCAACTGATAACAAAGTTTTGTACAAGAAAAATAAATTGCTTTAAAATGTTCCAACCAATCTGACAAATGAAAGGGCAAAAAGCAACAAAGATACCTTTAAGCAACAATTAAATAAAAATATTATAAACCACCAATTATTTTTAAAATAAACTGGGAGCTTAGCATTACAGTACGTGCAGAATTATACAAGAACGGATTCCTTTTCAGTGCGAAGTGCGCAATAAGACCTGAACAAGCAGGAAATTAATGACACGATGAATGAAGTTTTCTTAAAACTTCAAAAAGCTAGGTTAGTCGTGGTTAGTACTACCGGAAATAGATCACAGATTCAGCTGGAGATACTAAAAAAATCACATTTTAAACCTATTCAATCTGGACACTGAGGAGCTCTCGGAGAGTCCCAAGAAAGCTCAAGAGATCTCAAACTATTTTAAGCTCTAATGAGAGTTACTCACACTTTTCTTGACTGAAAAAATTTTTTCAAACATTAATATTTTTTATGCCCCTATCACTGACTAAATAGAAGTTTAAATCCTTAAATATTTTCTGCTATGGGCCCTATTGCAAATCTTTCTATCACATAAGGTGTCCGATTTATTGTGTTTTTATCTGTAAATTAAAATAGTCACTACTGAGGAAAGAAGAGGAGTCTAAAAGACAATACAGGTACATGCTAATTTTTTTTAAAAAACATTTTTTAGTGTGTTTTGTTTATAACCTTTGATTCTCCTCTTTGCAGAAGCTCCCTGTAAGTGAGCAGAAGCACCAAAAGACCAAATATGCGCCACGTCGTCCGTCGCCTGTGAGGTATTTAAGCCTCATTCTTCTCTTACCACAAGAACCTTTAATTCCAGGCCTCCCACCGACTGCAGCCACACCAGCTCTTAGTTTTTCAAAGAGACCTTAATCATTTTAATATGAAAGCTGCTAAGTACCCCCAATAATCACTTTGATGAAATGGAGGACATTTTAAACAGCCCCCCACCTCATTTCAGCTTTCACCCCTGCCTTTCATCATTCTTTTCATCATTCCAGCTCCATTGACTAATGCTGGATCCTGATATGCCGTGTAATTTACAACCTTTCAGCCTTTCCTAACTCCATCTCCATTCATCGCTGCCTTTGGCTTTGTCCACCTTTATCTAATCAAAGTGACCAATCTGGTAAATTTTAGCTTCATGTTTTTTATTTTTTTATTTATTTTTTTTTACTTCAAGGAACTGGTGCTTGTTAATAGAAATTCAATGAAACACTGAATGAATAGACTGAATAAATATTGGATCTGCATCTAACAAATTCCAGTGGGATGCTCGTGTCTGCTGCAAGTGAAGGAGGAAATTGTTTGCTAACCAATTAGCCGTAAACACAGAATAAGCTGATTGTTTTTAGAGGTTCTGTTTGATTTGGAGTCTTCCGGCTCTGCACCGCTCAAGAATCTCTAATGTGGTTTTATTCAAAGCAATTTCGAATTTTTTGCATTAGCTGACGTCCGGTGGACTTCCTGTTTGAAAGAGTACAAATTCACCTAGTTGAAAAGTTCGCTCTGTACCGGCTTGAGCTCTTGCAGAATCTAGGGCAAGGTTTGTCTTTATCTGCAGGCTGTAACTGGAGCAAAAGTGGCAGTGACAGAGTTGGAATATAGGCTGATATTCTGTTGCAAAATACCAGTGTTTTCCCAACGGTTGGCCAAGATAAAAAGGTCTCCACTGTTGTTATGATTTCCTCACATCCTGACGTATAAATCAGTGACCTGAAGTGGACAAAACCAGATTTTCAGCTGAATACAGTGTCTGACTGTGGACAGTGAGGTTGCTCTATATGGAGTTCAAGCTCTTATTTGTGTAACAACATTTCGCACAAATGTTGTTGTGAGTGCTTTAGTGGAGCATTGTTGTGACTTATATGATGCAACTGCAGCCATAAAAGTCATTTTTCTGTCAGATATTGTTTCTCTACACAACACTGTATCAGCATCTTCCTTCTGTTTTGTGTTTTAAGTGGAAATAATAGCTCTAATATGCTTTTTAGTTATTTATAAGGTATCTAATAAAGTAAAAAATAATGTTTACAGTAAATGTTTCAATATAAAGCAACTTTTACAGCCTTCAATATCCCATTTGTCAATGCACAGCAAGCAAATAAATATTTAAAACAAATATATAGTTGTTTTTTTCTCATTCCATCAATATAATGACCTTGAAGTGCAAGTGCAGAAAAATACAGTGTGAGTAAATACACAGAGGTACATTGTGCAATGGCTTCATAACAGAACATATTGTATTTCATATTAAGTAAGTCCTTGTATGGTTTATATTTCACATTTTACAGCTGCTGATATAAAGATGTCTCACAGTTAGGAATATAAATCATATCAATAAAACTGATGCAAATGACTCGTTACTGGGCAGCATTGAAATCTGAAGTGCAAAAAGCTGAGCTCTTGACCTTTGAGTTATATTTAGAAATTAGAGAAGTGGCTTCTATTCCAAAAATAATTCATGTGTGTGCAGAGACTGTTCAGTTCCTCTTGCATCCAATCTAACAGAGTTCCATATGATGACAGTGATAGTAACCAGTTTGTGCAAATGAGTGCTTGTTGACTTATTTATCATCTCTTGTGTGTTACCTTGGTATCTCTCTCCGCCTTTTGGCAGTTGCGCTGCCTTGTGGTTTATTTATACCACATCTCATCATTTATTAAAAACTCAGTCAGTGGGGCAGGCGAAAGAGCATTAGGGAGTGAAGTCGACAGGCTGCTCGGGAATCATCCTCCTCTCGTGCCAAGTGGGGCTCCTCCTGCCCTCGCGCCTTGCACCGAGCGCCAAAAGCCCGCAGAGGCAGAGAGACAAAGGGAGGACGGTCGGGAGTGCCGGTGAGCGTCGGTCTTCTAAGGAGAATTTTAAAAAAAATGCTCCCATCTGATATTAGAAGCATAAAGGGTTTTAGGAGTCTGGGGTCTGGCTATATTAATTTTTCGAAGAACGCTTTTTGTTCTCCTTGAGGGGGTTTGCAGTCACTGGCATCAGATGAGACGCTGAGCGCACACGTTTTCTCCAGGCAAACACGACTGCATCTGCTCTGGTAAAAAAAAAAAAAAAAGAAAACTATAAAAACATCATAGCAGTCAGGAAGTCTCTATGAACATCAGTGGACATTTATGGCGAACAGAGGTTCAAGTCTTTGAGGTCAGAATGAAAATTATTGAGCTGGAGTGCTGTAGTGAACTTTCACATTTTAAAACTAACTTTTTTATTCAAAAAGTATTCAACAACTTTTTCAAAAATAGAGTTGGCCTTGTATATAGGCAACTGATATATAAACCTGGAGTTGTTACATAAATCTAACCATCTGTATTTTTAATACTCAGAAAATCATCTTTTGAAGGATCAGTTCACCCAAATCACAAAAAAAACTTTTTTCCCCATTAATTTCTCATGGTTTTTAATCATGCACAAAGTTCTATTATTATTTTTCCAGGCTTTGAGAAACTGACCATTTCATTTCATTAATGGAGCTAAAAAAAACACCAGCAAGGCGTTTGTCCAAAACCAATACCTTGATAGTACACAGTGAACCATTTTCATCTGTAATATTCTTTACCGAGAAGCAGTTGGCACTTTGTGCTCTGTACTCCACATACTCATTCAGGTGCCTTGTATTGGAGTGAGTTTAGTCATCTCACTAGAGGATGTCTCTAAATTAGTTTAAATGAGAAAAGAAACTATTTCTGTGGCTAGATACCACCAGCTTTTGTAGGGGTAAGTGCAAAAATATGTTTCTTTGAATTAGTGTGAACTGACCCTTTAATGATCCACGCATTCTTTTCTGACTCCCCGTTATTCAAGGAGCAGCAAGGCAGCAACACACAATAAAAATTCTTAAAATTTCCCAAACATCAATGGGAAAGGACAGACCCTGCGGTAACCTCTGTGAGGAATGTCACACAAGTGTTAGACACTCCGGAGAGATGACGAGCGAGCAGGACCACCCAAAGACGCCGGCCGTCTCTCTGCTGTCCCGAGCTGAGAGACGGATGTTCCTGCACTTCTGTCTCTTTAAACATGTGCAGCCCAGAACAGTCAAGAATGAACTTAATTCGCTATGTGAACATTTTTATTGATTCGCAAGAAGGTGCAGGGTTCTCTGGTGTTTTTGAGATGCCTGCGTGTCCTTCAGGTGCTTCAGCTCACTCGTACACTCAAAGGACTCTTTGCCTGTAGGTGTAAATGTGTTAGTAAGAGTTCAGACTGACAACAGCTTTGTGTTACAAAAACATAAGGAGCTAAATGGCTTCTTGTCCTGTGTTAGTAACAGATTTATGTGTTTGAAGCCTTATCAGATACCACATATTTGTCTGTTGATGCAGCGGCTTTTGCATGACGTTGCAGTTTGTTGCAGCAAAGGTGGAGCCAGGTTCAGCCTCTGCTGGACAACTGTGCTTTTTTTTTTGGTCAAAGCCTCAGCTGCATCAGTGGCCACCTGTCCACGGAGCTTTCTTGACTTTATATCTAAGGCCTGCTGTAAAATTTGACCCCCATTGACCTTAACTACTAAAAATAGATAGAAAAACTACTAATGACCAAATGAGAATTGCTGTTGAATCTTAAAAGCCGCTCACAAAGAAATGCCACACAATTTAGCAGTGTTATAATACGATATGTGCATAGTTGGTGTGTCATTGATGCCAGAATTTTTGGTTTTCAAGCCTATATATAAGAGAAAGTTCAGTTTTGGCAACTTCTAGCACTAGTAGAAAAAAGTCACTGTGGCAGACATCAGTTTTTGCTGATTCTCTCCCCCATGTGACACTGGGACATTGAGATAAATGGGCTGAAAGCAGCACAGCTGCAGCAGTTTTCTCCAGGACTGTGTCAGTTTTCTACAAACACAAACTTGCGGATGATTTAAAAGATGCAGCCATCACATAAAACTTCTTCATGTCTTGTCATTAAGTCAGCAGCACATTCAGAAGTGTGACCTTAAAATGTATTTAAAGCTTAAAACAAACTTTGATTATGTAATTTAAGCCCTGCACTCCAGTGACCTTTGGACGACTGCGTCCTTTGGACACGGAGCACCTGGCTGCAAGCTGTCGACTCACCATTTAAGGCATGCTTTCCCTGTGGTCCTTTACACACTCTGTTCCTCCGCAGGAGCAATCGGCTGTTACCACTGACAAACAGATAAGAGGCCTGATAAAGACGGTGTGCAGAAAAGTCTCCCTTTGCTTGGACTTTCTGCTAATTGTGTGTCTACCTTCTGAATGAAAGCCTCAGAATTAAATGTGTGACAAAGAGGAAATCATGCAGCTCATAAGATCTTTTGATGGAATGGATATTGAAAGCAGGTGAAAGGTGACGACGCTGAAGAGTTAATTAAAATAACTAACCTGGTAATGCATTCATGCTGCAGGCGATGTGTGTGTTGTCATAATGTGTGGATGATCAGCTCTTCAGCCTTTGATCTGTGTGAACAGAGAAGCATCAAATGAAGCAGAGGGTGTCTGTGTGTAATGAATGGAGAGTAATCTCATTGTAAGGAAATGATTTAACATACAGTAACTCCGCTGCCTGCTGGATCTGCCTCCTTCTGCTTGAGGTGCCACACTAACATTTCAATAATCATCAGGTACCGTCGTTTAGGTAGTCATTACGACTTAACTCAAATGTCACCTCATTTTAATGCTGCATGAAATAGACGTGATTGAGCAACGTCTGCAGTGTTTTCTTTGCACAATGTGGATATGAGCATTGACGCCGAGACGTTCCTGTTTCCCTCTGTGTAATTGAGAGTTCTGCCCATGTCATATTTACATATATAATGATAGGTAGTGTTGCCTTGCCTCAGCAGTGAGGCGCTCCATAAACCAACAGAAAATCTCTAACCGTTTACAGTATACACAGTGTCTTGAGGATGCTACATTCTATATATTTGGCTAATGTCAACCCGCTGAGCACACAGGGGGAACATGGAGGCGCAGTTGGCAGCCACCATCGCAGAGACAGTTTACTTTCAAGTGTACACAGTTGGTCGTGTTCCCAGGTGGGAAGCCAGTGAGGGATCATGTCCTTGAATGAACGCTTGTGGCTCAAACTGGTGGGGGAAACACTAACAGTCGTTGCATGTATGGTTTATCTTTTTCTAAGATATAGAATGGGATTCACAAGATTGTCTTACACATCAAACATCTCAATCCCCCCCTTGAGACATGTATGAAACAGTCAGCTTTTTTTTAAGGGATTTTACACTCTTTTTTCTGTTTGTTTGTTTATTTTCTTTATTTGTTGCTGGACATTTTATTTCTTACAAAAAAGGCAATTCATGTAAGAAATTCTCATTACAATAGCTAAGCTAAGCTAAGATAAGATGTCTATGACTTTATTACTTTATTATACTTCATCAGTCCCATCGCTGGAAAAGTACTGTGTGACCACAGAGAGGGTAGTAAAAGATGGAAAGATGCATAGAATAATAAATAAGTAAACAAGCAATATGAGCAATGGCAAACAACAGAAATATATATATATATACATACAGTATAAATAGAAAGCTAACTCAATGGTAAAGCTTACACATATCACGTGATATTGCACAGTCACAGTGCGAGATATCAGAGTAAACATAAAAGGGACTTCATATCATACTGGCACGTGGTTTGCAGACAGTTAACATGTAAAATGTGACGCATAATAGGTGAAACCTTAAAGCTGACGTGTGATTAGATTGACAAACTTTTAAATTGTCAAGTTATTAAATAGAGAAACAGCGTTTCATGTGATAAAATTACACAATTTATACGTGATTTTACTGACAAAATACGTAACGGGGTCAGAGCTACCTGAGGTCCTGTCCTCTACAATTTTCTGGGAATTTTGTGTTTTAAAGATGTTGGATTACATGTGTCGTGTTTTCTGCACTGAGTCTTATGCATTTTTTTTAATCAAATGATTTTAATATTTGACCGTTTGGGCATAAAAGTACCATTAAATATCCATCCATTAGCTATTTAATCTTTAGAGGGTCACTGGGGCTTAAGCTGATCCCAGAGAGCGAGGTACATCACGGACTTGTCACCAATCAATACACAGACCGTTCAAACTCACATTCCCTCCAATAGGCAAGTCGCCCGTTAACATAATCTGCCCTATTTGGACAGTGGGAGGAAACATGCAGGCACACGCACAGAAAGGCCGCTTCTTGCTGTGAGGCAACAGTGTTAACCAAAATAAATTAATAAAATGTGAAATAATGTGAATGTTTTAAAATGAGCACAAAAAAAATCTTAATAAAATTTGATTTAGGAGACTTTGGACTCATGTTGTCAGTATTTCTAAATTCCCGTGTTTGTGTTAATATTCAAATTAATGTTCTTTCAGACAGAGGAATTGTGGAGAAAAGGGGGAATGGTTGTTTTTGGAGTAAGCCCATATTGTTCTAATTTCCCTCTGCATACATTGCAGACACATGACTAATGCTATTTGTATGGCAGCTTGGCAACACAGCTCAGACATTTGATCTGTGTACTGATTGCCTGCAGTCACACTGCTGCCGCTGCCTGACCAGGTGTCCACGAGATAAGATCAGGACGTCAGCCGCTGTTGATGAGGTGCTGCCTCTCGTACTTCAGACTCTTGCTTTGCTTTCCACGGCCATCTGCCAAGTCACCTAGTAGCAGGCGGAGGGAAAACAAAACAGATCCCTCTCCCCGCTCCGTGTTTTCTGATTTCTTTGAAGTTTCCACAGCATCAGCAGAAGTGAGGAAAAAAGTGTCTGTCGGGAAACCCCACCCTCCCCCTTGTCGCGTTGTTGACTTCTCCCTATGTTTTAAGGGCTCGGTCTCGTATTTTCCAGTCTATGGTTTTATCCTCCATTTACACTCTGAGATCATACATTCCATTTGTGAAAATCACCTCCTGAAGCACACACTTGCCCGTGTGTGTGTGATGTAGTGTAAACCATGTAATTATCTGCTATCGACACATGCTCCTCTGTGCAGCCTATGAGTAACACGGGTCTGGTTGTTAGAAATCCAGACTCATCACTCGTTACATCCACGTGATGTAATTCAGCTTTTTAAAGACCTCCCCTGGCCAGCCTCTGCTGGGAGAATCGATTATGCATCTTTTACAGACCTTCTGGTTTTCCCTCATGCATTTTTATGGGACATTGTGTTCTGACGTGTCCTTTGTGTTGCTTTGATATCGCAGCTGAAATAGCCAGACTAATGCCAGCAATAACTTGGGGAAGATTTAAGGGATAACATTGGGAAAGCCATCTTGTATGTCTTTTCTGCCAGAGGGAAAGAGCCTTAGAATAACAGGCTTAAGATTAAGGGGGAAATATTTTTCTGCTTTTGCTCACTGTTGGTACAGCTCACAGGAATTTTTCAGTGGGAAAGAAGTCAAATCTTCAATGTGGCTGATGATGATGAGTAACAGGGAGGAGATTTGGAAAAAAGCAAACTGACAGTACAGCTTTTTCAAATTTGAAAATGATCTCTCTTTTTTTTTTGCAAAGGAAGAAAAGTACCTTACAGAGAGCAAAATGAATGCAGAGCTTTTTTTTTTTCTTTTAACATATTGCAGGGCTGTGGTGACTGCACGAAAAGTCAAAAGTCAGGTTCACATGGAGGCGAATAACATTAGAATCAGTTTAAAAGTAAAAAAATAAGTGAGTAAAGTTTTGTTTATATAGCACTTTTTGAAACCCAAGTTGCAAAATGCCTGACAAGGAAAAGAAAGAAAACACAAAAGCCCAAACAGGATAAAAAAAAATCTCCATATAGATACCTCAGTCTGAATAAACTGGCCCAAACCAGATTAAATTTTAATCAGCAGCAGAGTGGTAATGTAGACCTTTTCGTAAACCAATATCAGCAGAAAAATTGTACCATGATGAAACTGATAAATTCCAGGCTGCATTCTTTTCTGTGCATACGCTCCTTCTTGACATAAATGCATGATGAGGAAAAGCAGCTTTGCAGCAGAAAACAGCCAAAATGGCCTCCTTGTGCTCACCTTCCCCCATTCTCCCAGTAGGAGTGTATTATTATCAAGCTGTTGCTTGATTAAGAGCATTATGATCAGTAGTGTGTTACTTTGTGAAGCGTTACCCCAACACTTATCATGATAATGGCAGCTACTGCACTGAAAAGATTATAGATGTCCCCCTTTATCGCTGACCAGTCATGTGATTTATTCAGCATTTAATGCATATCAGACAGCTGTCCCAATGAAATCTGTAGATCACATGCAAATAGTTGACCTGAAACAACCAGAATGTTTTTAATCAGAGTAACAAATAGTGTGCATAAAAATGCAGCTATAGTTGGTAGGCGTGAGGACATGAATGTTACTAAAATTTCATGGCAATCCATCCAATCCTATGTTCTTTTAATCTGTATGAAAGTGGTGAACCAATCAGCTGACTGACATTGCCACGATAGCCAAGTGAAGTGTGGTGTAGAAAATGCTAATAGTCACTGGAAAGCCCAGTTTCATGCCTTAAAAACTCAAATTGTGGCGACAGCAGCCGAGAGAGAACGTCTCTGTGGTCTTATCAGATCACAGGGACTTTCCTCCAACTTGTTTTTGAGACATGTAAATGACGCGTGAACTTCCGAAGAATATTTTGAAAGTTCGATGTTTTCGTCTGTTCTGTCAATTAAAAATGAGTTTTCCCATTCAACTGTCTCCTAAATATAGCACGTTATGTTTTTTTTAATTATAAGCACATTCATGCAAAAACAGGGGATTTCTGTTGCCGGACCCGACGCTGCAGCTGGACCAGTTCATGAGACGAACAGTGCCAGACGGAATTGAAGCCTCACAGTGTAACGCTCATTGTAGATGATAGTGAAGAAGAATTTTTATACTTTATTTGTGCTCATTACACACATTAGAGTTAGTCTTTATGAGGTGTTTTCTAAGACTTTTAATATAATGATTATGAGT
>JAPZDX010000013.1:9477231-9498513 GCA_029783625.1 Naso annulatus | reverse complement strand
ATACAAAATACAAAAAAGAAAAGAAAAAAAAATCAGCATTTGAGGAGACACAAAAAACTGCCATTACTTGATAAGCAAAGGTTTTAGAGGAAGAATCTGTCGTAATCAGGCTATGTGATGAGCCACATTCTTGTGAGTTTCTTGTGCAAACTTAACCAGATGTTGCATTTTGTCTTGTCAGGTGGATATACAACAGTTTAGGTGTGGCCCTACAGTACGTGACTGTTTTTAGATCAGACAAGATGATGTTTGTAGAACAAGACAGCCTCTAATTTTCTTCTTTCTAAAATATTTTATATCATCTGGATATATCATAATACTATGTTAATAAGTGGTTAATTAGTCCTTAGGCAACCAAAGCTACATGCATGTCAGAGGCTTTGTGTATTAACGTCATCGTAGCACTTCCTAAGCCGTCAAGGTTTAATCCTTGCATGTCACTCACTCCTGTCATCTTCCTCAGCTCCAGCAGAATGCAGATAAGAATAAAGGAATTGCCAGGCCATGGATAGATCGCCACAATGACACACGAGACCCTCACAAGCTCCCAGCTGTCGGTGAAGGCCGCTGCTCTACGCATGGTTCACCTGCCGCTATCCGTGTGTAGCTCCCTGGCACAGGTGAGGGTGTGTTTGAAAATGGTGAGAGTTGATTAAGAGCTTCGTTCTTGGGAGATTTTACTGGTTTCAATATCTGGATAATGAAAGGTGTGGTTGTCACTGGTACGACTGCACTTACAAATTCTCCCCCTTTTTGTGATTGTATTGCAAACACTGGCTGTGTTCCTATTTTAATTTGATATGTGGAGCCTTGACATTGGCCTAAACATATAGGGGGACCAACATGAAGTTTGTTTTTTCAAAATATTGGTGATAAAAATAAACATGGCCTCACAGATTCCTCATTTTGTGGACATATCTTTGGTAATGGAATGAGGAAAAGTAACTCCTTTTACCTGTGGTCATGTGCATTCTGGTTCTCCTGCTTGAACAGGAAAACCACCTGGACAAAACATATCAGTCCTAGTAGTGAGAAAATTCTTCTAGGTTAAAACAGTTTTGTCTCCCTTTTGTCTCTCCTTTTTCTATTTGTACTCGAGTAATTGTTCAGATCTGATCAGAGATGCATCTGTATGTAGCAGAGTGATTTGTCAGAAGGTCAGATGTGATTGAATTTGGCTCAGCTGTATTCACTGGGCATCCTTTTAGTTGGTTTGGAGAGCTGGTCACTGTATCTGTTTGTACTCTATGTACATTATTAACCGTTTGAGCAGTTTAACTTAAGGGTTCAGTTGATAGAAAATACTGATTATCATCTGAGCTTAAATACTGTTGCTGATGAGGAAGTGTAAAGGGTTAATGTAATGTGTGCATACAGGACAGCTGAAACTATGTCAGGCTGACTCCATGCAGGAATACTGACATGACTGTCAGGTGTGGAAACTGTAGTTACTGTTATATAGAAGCCAATATGTTTATATAAAAATTTACCAAAATGAAAGCTCTTCTAAATGTGTGCATAGAATGTGATCTATCTGAAAGGACAAAAAATAAAACAAGTTAATAAAATTTTAAAACAAGGTGCAAAAACATCTGAGGCCATTTGTTTTCAGTGGCCCTACAAATCTGTTTCTCAACAAAATGTAAAGCGAGGGCAGTTTATACTTAACAAATACACAAATAAAGTACAAATTAAAATGGTTGGTGAGTATATACAAGAGGGAATGCTCCCAATGACTGTAAGAGGACTTATTGTAGTAATTCAGTTCACAGTTGGGTGTGAATGTGCTGCTCTTTTCTTCTTGGATAGTTACAGGTATTTATTTTTAGTGATCCTCAGGTTAGTGTTTACGAGTTGTGCATGAGGAGAGTGTGTGGCCAGAATCACGTAGCAGGTTCTGGTATCACTGAGGATCTGATAGGAACATGTCTGACGTGTGGTAGCAGCAGCAGGAACACAAATGGCATGCAAACACTGCAGTCCTGTGCAATCATTTAATCTTCCCATTCAAAAAAAAGGTCCATATTATTACAGTTGGCATTGCTCCAAATTCAGTGTTTACGTAATCTTGAGTTGAAGGGACTGTGCAGCAGTGTTGTCTGTGTGGATAATCTCCCTTGTCGTTCAGTGGTTCTATCTATAGACAGAGGGGGCTATGCATGCTATTTGAAATGGATTCTTTTAAATCTAGAGGACAGGCTGTAGCTGATTCTCAACACTGCTTGTTACATCATCTGTATCCAGCATATTTTCCATTGTGCGTCCTTAGATAAACCCTCACCAGACAGGAAATGTGTTTTTTTCAAGTTTTGTGTCTGATGTATTTCCATCTGCTCTCTTTTTCCATCCTTTGTGTTGTTTGCAGATCATTCAGACACTATAGATGACACAGTCTCAGATGATGTGAAGCTATAGAGAAACATGAGCTCTAGCTTTGTCAGATTTTCATTTTTTTATCTGCCTAGTGTTAAATAGAGAAGAAATCCATCTGTTGCTCAGACACATAAAGATTAAACTTGAAACTTTTCTCCTTTGACCTTTCCTCCAGGTGAGCGTCAGCACAGGCACCAAGAAACTACTGGCAGCCACTACCTTTGGCGCTGTCTCACTCCTCTTCCTTGCACGTCACTTCCAGAGGATGAAGGGCAAGAAGAAACCTCACGTACCTCAGTGGGATCAGGCTGGCCTCGAGTTTTACTCCCCAGCCTCAGCAGAGAACGGTAAACCCTTCTGACAGTGATATTTTATTCAGTTTAACCAGCAGCTCACTGGCCTTTGATCTTCATTCGGTATGTTAGCTCAGTTTTTAGTTTGTGATGTAATGAGACCAACATGCAAGGCTGCTACTGTATTACCTTGAACTTTAAACAGCAGGTCTCAGATAAATGATTTAACTCATTTAATCTCATTCGGGAAGATTTGCTGCTGATTAGAGTCCCAGAGAGAAATGAACAGATTGCGGGATTAAATGGAGTCAAATGAGCAGTTAGACAGGCTAATTAGAGCTTTTTAACAGAGCTGTTGCTGTTGTTTTTTCTTTTTTGTACAGCTTCATATTTGAACAAAGTTTAAACTATTTTAAACTTTTGCATAACCAACTCTTGATAGTGTCCTGCTGATGCTAGAATGTGACCCAGATGTAAAGTAAATGTGAAAGAAAGTATTAACATGTTATACAGCATGTATGTTCAAATAAACAATGACTCAGGTAGTGAGAAAACAATATTCAGAAAATACCAAAGTGCTCTGTGACCTGCTTTCTCAGTAACCTTTCAGACTCATCAAATGTTAAATGTGTTTGCGGTGTTTGACTTGCTGTTACTTCAAACGTCCCCACTGGCGCCTGTGCACAGTTTGTTAGCAAACCAATGAAAATACACAGTAGCTTGACCTGTAAAAAATAGTCGGAGATGAAAACTCTTTGTACAAACCAGCAGCAACTCAGTGAGAGCCTGATAGTCAGTTACTAAATCAGGATGAAAGTGATTCAAACAAAACAGCAAATACAACAAAATTCCCAGAAAAGGTCACATGCACAGTTGTTAGCTTAAAGCTAAAATGGTTTATTCATTATGTAATCCTGCTGCATGCTCATGCAGTGTGATCGCTGTATTCTGATCTTTCTCTCATACATTATCTCTGCACTCTCGTTTTTTATCTACCCAGATGACACCAGTCAAAACATCACTGCCTCCCTTAACTCGAAGAACAGCTTCTCCGGTCTGGTTGTCCCCTCAGGAGACTACAGAAGACTGTCTGGGTCTCTGCTGAGCCTGGCCTCGGTAAGACAAAAGCAAGCACAGTTTAAATGTAAGAGTATTAAAATAATATATAATAACAGATATTCTTATTTACAAATATCAAAAACAAACATGATGCATAACTACACTTCATTTCTCAAGTAAAAAAGTGCGTACAATAAACATATGAAATTAGTGAGTTCATGCCTGCTAATGGCTTTTTCTTTGTCCAAACTACAACAGAGAAGTTCACTTTGTTGCAGCTGTATACCTGGTAAAATACTTGTTGTGGTTCATACACACAAACCAGCATTAGTAAATAATAATTACTTCCACTATGTTGTATAATCTATCAAACAAACTTAATACGTAAACTTACTTATATTCAATGCAACATGTTGAGTTAAAGCTGAGGTAAGCAACATCTGGAAATCAAGTTAGCTATCGCATGAGACTCCTAAGGAAACAACTCCACTGCACCCTCCCCTCCATGGTTTTGCTCCGGCTTGCATTTTATTTTGTTTTATTGCGTTTTGTTATCGCTCTCTCTTTTAAGGCCAGTTTACACCAAAGATTTACAATGAAATGAAATGATTGCAGGGAAAGTTGCAGCGGTGTAAACTTGTCCGTCTCAGCTCGACTTTAGCCAGCTGGCAGTGTCGCCTGCAGACACTATTGTTAGCAGAGGCCAGTTTTAGGAAGTAAGGTATGTCCCTTGTTTCAACAACAAATCAGCTCGTAGGGATGTCACCAGTCGTTATGAAGTGCAGCATAGAGCAGCCGATAGCAACACGTGCTTTCTGAAATGACCCATGATTGGCCAAAGAGTCCTCATCATTGCTTGAATACAGAGCCAAGGAGAGGTGCAGAAGTCCAGTGTTCTTTCAGACCACCTGAATTACAACATGCTGAAAGGTTATTATGGAATTTTTTCCTTGATGATACCAAAATAAACTGCCTACCCCAGCTTTAACCAGGTTGTTAAATTTCATTCACTGTGTTACATGCTCTTTGGATGGGGTTGACTGAGCTGCATGTGATTGGCACAGTTTTCCTGAACTTGTTGCACAATCAATTGTCTACAACAACGTAACGCAGTCAACAGTGAAAGTCCACTGATCATGCTGAGTTCATGTGGTGGACTTGCTTTGTGATTGTGACGACATGCTTCTTCCGCCACTAGAAATTTAACTGTTAACTGTTGTGTTTTTTCAGGTCAAAAGCATGAACTCATCCAGCAGCAGCACCTATGCAAATGAATCCACGTGTTGGGACCAAGCAGAGGAAGCTGATGCTTGCAGTGTGGTCAACATACCTGTAACCACACCTGAAAACCTGTATCTTATGGGTAAAGATAATTTAATACTATGTCACCTCAGTGTGTTTGTAAAAAGTAGAATAAACCACGTGATAATTGCTTTGAAACGATGGAAGCGTTTTGTTCATTACACTCTTTCGATTTCATGTAATAATCCATTTAGGTGCTTTGTTTCAAACTGAAGCTGTAATGTTATGGAATAATTTAAGAGTCAGAGTTTGTGTGTGTATCTGCAGGTATGGATTTATTTGAGGAGGCTTTAAGGCGATGGGAGCAAGCGCTGACATTCAGGAGCAGTCAGGGTGAGGACGACTCCAGCTGTGAATCTGTCAAAACTGGAGCTGGAGACGCCATCGCTGAGCAGAGCATGGAGGTGAACATGCAAAAATACTCACCAAGGTTATAGACACTATCTTTTCTTGTAAATGCTTCCAGTCAACCTGTAACCAGTTTACGCAGTTTAACTTGTTAATAAACAGAAAATAATTGGCAGCATCTGCCTCAAACTGGGACAAAAAAGCTGCTGTATAGATAGATTCAAGCTTGCCAGCACTTTCTGTACCGCTGTTGAATGAATGAATTGCCCACAAGCACAAACACTGCGCTACAGGTCTCATACTCTGACAACTTACCAGCATCACAGAGTTTGGATTATATAATAGCATTGGCTTTCTAACCTGGTTGGAAGGGTTTTTAGATTAGTGCAAGTCAATGGTTACACTTCAGCCCCCAAACATATGTCCAGTCTGCTGCTCAGTCGTCTGTGAAGGATATTCCCTCCTCTATGTGCCTCTTTAGAAGGCTTACTAATAATCCAGTCATGGGGATTCTCGAGAAACAACTGAATGAGATCTTTGGAGTGGAAAATGTTTTAAAAAATTCTAAATGTTATCATTTCTGGTTTCCGCCAGCTGGCACTTTATACTCCTTTAGATCATTTCACTTGAGTTAGTTTATTGATGTAGGGTTTCTGGTTTTGTGGGTTATTTCTATGATGTAACTTGAATGTTTTTGTGTTTAGGATGTCATCAGTGCAGAGTTCATCCACAGACTGAAGTCTCTGCTGCAGAGAGCTTACAGCCTTCAGGAGGAGTTTGAGGGAGTGTTGTGCATGTCGGAGCCCTCGTCCCACAGCAACAGCCAGGGTGAGTCGACGATTATACACAATCTTATGCAATTTCAATGTTAAACACAGGATTTATAATAACACGTATGTACACGCATGCAACACATTACAATGGTTATTTTGCCTCACAGATAAAATGGCAGATGTTTTGGCCAGAGATGAGCTGGACGACGCCTGTCTGAGAGACAGCATCAGCATCGCCTCCAGTGACTCATTTGTGTCTGCTGCTGAGGTAAGAGAGGCAGCCATTTTGTAAATAATCGCAGGCTGACATATGAAAAAAATCCCCTCACATTCTCCCAGAATACGAAACAAATAAGCAGGTTTTATGATGAATTATTTACATGCTTGACTCATTTTTTGTCACTTGTCGCCCTCTCAGACTTTTAGAGAAATAATCACCAAGCAAAGTCCAACTTTTGTTGGCAAAAATGAATTAAAAAATAACAGGAATTTTTTTTTTTTTAAAAAGCGCAAGTGATGTAGTGTTACAAACAAATTTAAACATTTACACATTTTCTGATTTTGTATATTCTTTTTTTTACTGGAATCAATAACCAATAGTTAGTTGATGTCAGTATCTTGTGAAATAATCTGATTGTTGATAGAAATAATTATGAAATAATGAAAGATAATAAAACATTAATTATGATTGTTTGGCTTCCAGATAAATTACGGACAATAAATTGTAACTCTAATACTCAGGTTGAATCTTTGAAAGTGTTGTAACAGAAGTGTATGAAGATGCTAAATCTAGCACCTGAGATACAGTAGAAGATAAAACAAGCAATTCTTAAAATCTCAATCCGTCTGAAGCATCGAACCTACAGTCAGCTCACAGCAGGAGTTTGATTCAAATAGCTTTGATCCTCCTGTAAGTTCACCGCCCGGTGTTCAGCAGCACTCAGCTGATCTCCTTTACCCTTTAAGCCAGTGGGGGGGACTCTAGCTGTGTATCCGTTGGTACTGGTGCACTTGACCCACATAATACAAAAATAAACTGGTTGCTAAGGATGACTGATTTGTTTACTGAAGCTAAAAGCTTCTTTCTTTGCTTAATATGTCAGTTTTCCCACCAGGACTGGGAATAACATGTACAGTGCACATCATTTGCTGTAAATGGCTGTTAAGATACTACAGTTAAGTTAATCCTTTCAAAATCCATACAAGCTTTAAATGAAGGTAGGCTATTTATAGTTTCAGTAAGTGTTAAACATGCAGAGCTCATAGCAGTTAAACTGGGTCATTCATACAGAGTCACTATAAATAGACCCTCAGAAACCTTTCAGAATAAAACATAAAGCTCACTATTACTCAGATAGGCTATATACTATATAATCATCACTGTTACTCAACAACTTTATTCACTATAACTGCAACACGCACCACAAAAATGTTTAAAACAAACTCATTTAATAACTAATGACAGGTAAAGCGAAAAGAGGTCAGATATGGCAGTGGAACAGATCATGTTTGACCTGCACTTATTTTTAGAATAAAGTTCAGGTTCAGGTTGAGAGACCAAGTTGACTGAAATGTATAGCCCCAGTCAGCAGAACACAGATGTACTTTTCAAGCGTCTTTTCGTTCTGTTGTCATGTCACATTTAGCTGTCAGAAGAAAATACAGAAACGGCAAAATGTCTCCTGTAACGAATTTTCTTCCTTAAAGGTTCTGGCGTCTTCCCTTAGAATCTGAAAGCTGTCTATCTTTGGGTGGAGGTCATGGATTAAAATAGGACTTAGACAGAAACACTGCATTTAGAACGAGAGGCATTACTTCTCTTTTCTACTGGAAAGTCACAAGTGGGCAGCTTTTTATCTCAGGGTGATTTTCTCAGACAGGAATTGGGTCAAAATGATCATTTTGTATGTGTCTGTATCAGCTGTCAGAGCACAAAGAGCAGCGGAGTGTCTTCTCTCTGGGTCAACACCCTTTCTACGAGGAGGCGCTGCAGATGGCCGAGGAGGGCAATATCTCCTGCAGGGTGCTGCGGTACTTACACTAATTAGTGTGGCAAATTTATTTTTCTTAGGCTGCAATGTGTGCAAACACTTAATCTGGTCTTTTTCTTGGTTTTCATTCTCAGGACTGAAATGCTGGAGTGTCTCGGCGACATAGATTTCCTGGCCAAGTTACATTGTGTACGACAGGCATGTCAGGTACAGTTTAACCATGTTAATTAAATTGCACTGTCATAATAACATAGAGGTAATTCAGTTCAGAATAAGATAAAAACACCAAAGGATATTTAAGCCTTTCAGATGGTGGTTCTGCTTTTTGTTGCTGTATAAACAAATTTTATATTTAGATGTAAATACAGAAAAGAAAAAAGAAAGCAAGAAGTTTATTGGTCTGTGCAACCCATCTGAAGACAGTACCTGTTAACATCACTGATAATTGTAGCAGGACCACAATGAGAACTATTTAATTCACTAAATTTAGGCCACTATGTGTAGAATTTTAAGCATAGGAGGATCAGTTTGAGTGAAATGTGTTTTTGTTTTTTACCCTTTAGCTCATTTTGTGCGAGAGAACGACCAGGATGTTTCTGGCTGACACAGGAAAGAAAATACTGTCTTCCATTATTGTTAAAGCACACAAGGTAACAATAAGGCTACGCTTTATGAAAAATAAGACAATACATCTTTTTGAGTTCTTCCCATTTTAAGAGTCTCTGTTTGGTTTCAGAGCCAGAACAGATTTGAGGAAGTGTTTGAGGAGATGATTTCTTTCCTGGAGCACACAGAGCACTGGGAAAACACAGAGGTGGAGCTGGCAACACGAGGGGTACGAGTCCCACTAAACTAAACTTCTGCTGCATATTGTCTGACCTATGTCTACAACTTCTTTTTTTTTTTAAATGAATATTTAACAACTTAACCCATCCAAACTAGGTGAAGCATTTGAACTTCTACGATATAGTGCTGGACTTCATCCTGATGGACTCATTTGAGGACCTGGAGAATCCACCAATCTCCATCCAGAATGTGATCAACAACCGCTGGCTTAACAGCTCCTTCAAAGAGACGGCAAGTCCTTTCTTTTGGCTTTATTTCTCTCCTTTAATGATTATAGCACAGTAAATTGTAATTTGGAAACAAAATTGTAAACAGATGGGGCACCATGGTAGCTCAGTTGGTAGAATGAGTGCATCATGTACAGAGGCTGTATCCTCACTGCAGTGGCCCTTTGCTACACGTAATCTCCTCCATCTCTGCCATTTCCAATCCAACCGTTCAGCTGTCCTATAAATACAGGCCCACAAATCCAAAAACAAATCTTTAAAAACAAAAAATTTGTAAACAGAAGTAGACATTCTACTGAACAATAAGACTCAACACCTTCCAAACATAGATTTGATTGTATTTATTTAAACTAAAAATAGAGATTGAGATGGTTCGCTTTATCATTGCTTTTGTTTTCATTTCAGTACAAGAGTTTTGATTGTCTGGACTTGTTTTTGATGACATATCTGCATATTTTTTACAGGCTGTTGCATCGAGCTGTTGGTCAGTGATAAGGCAGAAGAGACAGCATATGAAGGTACACATCTAACATCTTTAAAATATTTTTGATCAACTGTAACAGGCCTGTGATTGCTGAAAAACAGTCAAAACATCAGTCTCACAGCTTTACCACCTCTAGGATGCCTTTACTGCAAGTGGACATCAGTTGTTGCCTTGAGTATTAACCACCAGCAGTTCAGAGACACCAAGCCCCACATGAAAAAAACAGTTAAAGACATATAATAGTAGTTTTTGCAGGGAGATTAAATCAGTAAAATCTGCTGTGTTTCAGGTACCTGATGGCTTCATCGCACATTTCTACGCTGTTTGTGAACAGATCAGCCCGGTTCTTGCCTGGGGTTTCCTTGGACCCAGGAACTCCCTGCATGACTTCTGCTGCTTCTTCAAGGTCAGTCTCAGCACCAGAAAACACATTACATGGTGTCTGCTAGAATCTTTCTGTGAATCGAATCCGTACTTCTGTTGAGTCACAGCAGAACACTTTTTTTTCAAAAAAATATTCAGATTTTTAGATAATGATTACAGGGTCAGGTTTTTCCCTAATCTTGCCATGATTTGTTTTTTAGTATTCCAAATAATGTCAACCAAGGCCCTTATCTTTTTTTTTTTTTTTTTTTTTTTTTTGGAAACTTCGAAGTCCGCACGGGGAGTGCGTGAGCCTGCTTTGCATGAAAGTGTGTTTTCGGCTGTGGATTCATTTTGTGTGAACTGTTGATGAGGTCGGCTTTGTGTATTCAGCCCGTGCGGAGTTGTTCTCGTTCACCTCAGCGGTGCTGGTGCGCCTCTTGTAACTCGAGCGACTCCTGAAGGCACTACATGTGAGCGCACAGCTGACAGGGCTGCTGTCATTAGAATTAGCATTAATCATGAGGAATGATCGGGTCAACGGGGAGAGTGAGCGCTGCCCCCGGCCGCCGCGACGCGCACGTTTCGGCCAGATTTACTGATTGGTAATATGCGCCTCGTGCGCATTAGCAGCGAACCAGGTGTGGAAACGAAATATTGAGCTTCTTCATTGCTGGAGCATTTTTTTTTCCATAACCGCTCATGGATATTTCCTCGGTATTATGACGCATAAATGTTTGCGATCATTTCAAAAGAGCGCTATCAGTTCATTTACAACAGTGCGATTATCTCATCTGGAGCCGCTATTAACACATAGGAGGAATGAGCCTCTTGTTTTAAAGAGCCACACTGTTTATGGCACAGCGGCTGAGTGAATTTAATCGTCTCTAGTGCGACCTCACTCGGATCATTTCTGGAATCATGTTTTCTGGAATTAGGCTACAGAGAGCTGAAAGATCCTTTGTTTACACAGATTGGATACAGCACTTGATGCTGTGCGTTTCACTTCCCAGGAATGTGCAGTGTTGTTAAATAACTCTTGATCTCCACTTATATAATATAATTTTCCGTTTTAGCTCACATTTTGCACCCTCGTGCCACAGCAAGAGCAGATAGCTCTCACTTTCTTGCTTTTTCTTCCTGCTTAAATGACATAAAGGAAACAAAAACCTCTGTTCAACATTTAAAGGAATTTCTGCAGATATAAACACCGTCCACCTCATGACTCCCTCATCCCCATATAATCCTGCACTCAGCTAACCTTGTGGGGCTTGCAGCTGTCAGACACAGCACAGATAAACTGGATGGCCACTTCCTGTGCACTGCAGTGTATGTTTCACAACCTCAGGAAGCTCACTCAGACTTCAGTGTCTGTCTCCCTGGCTGGGGGAGGTGGCAGCAGCAGCAGCAGCAGTAGTGGTGGTGGGTTCAGACAAGGTTGTCTGTGCCTGCTTCATTTTGGTCACGCAGGATGGCCCCACGCTTTTGTGCCTGGAGACGAGAGAGAGGGGCGAGGGGAGGGTGTGTGTGTGTGTGAGTGAGTGTGAGTGTGTGTGTGTGTGTGTGAGTGAGCAGGGAGTCTGCTGACTGTCTCCCACACAGCAGTGGAGAGCTCCCATCTGCTTTGTCCTCTCCCAGCATTCCACATTGCAAGTGTCCCAGACTGGAGCACGACCCCTGAACCCACAACCACCTCCACCCTTCCTCCACTCTCTCTCTCCTACACACACACAAAAAGCTGCATGTTTTTGCCAGCAGCGGACTTTTACTTTTTTCAAGCAATGTGCAGCTTCTGGTAGAAAAAACCCAGGTTGCTTATTTTTTTCACTTCTTTTGTTTTTCTTTAGGCATAGCAAAACTTCCCGCTACGAACAAGACAGTTTTTCAGCCCTCTTTGATTTACAATCAGAGTAAACTAACGCAAATCAGTCAGAGTCCTCAGCCTGGCTCCTACAGGCATCACCTGGCCATTCAAGTTTGGCCTGCATAACAGATTAATGACAGCTGAGGGCATGTGAGGTCCACGTGCAACCTAATACCCTGTCAGGTGTGGCTAGAAAAGGTAGCTCGCCTGGCCGCCTCCTGGGTGTAGGACGTTCCAGTGGTTAGCAGTAGAAAACACATCTGGGTTGGATAGAGCCTGCGTTCTTCTCCCACTACTACAGCAAGAGTGGCGCTGCCAGAATGGAATTCCTGTGGCCTGGAGACATGACATTATTTATTTGTTTTGTACAATCCTCCCTCCTTCTTCCCACTACCTCTCCTTTTTGGACTCAGTGTGTGCACGGGTTTTAGGCAGAGGAACAGAATGTTTCTGTGGCACAGTCACAGCGAGCTCTGGGCTTCAGTGAGAACAACAGGCTCATAGAGGAGAAAACGGCAGCTCTCCCTGCATTGTTCCAGCAGGTGGAGCGCTTCTGAGTAACAGCTGAGGCAAAGAAATGAGCCAGTGTTTCCCCCAGCTGTGCAGGAGCTGGAATCCAGCCCCTCCGCCACCTTGATGGCTCTGATCAATTGCCTCTGTGTTCTCAGTGACAGAGCTGGAAGTGAGAGGTGCGATACCTTGAAGCGTGGAGGGGGGGGATGGCCTGCCCAGGCATGCTTGCACACACGCAGGAAGACTCCCAGGCTCATCATTATCACATTTTATGAGCACTCAGCTCAGTCAGTCAGTCATTCAGACAGTGCACAGGGCTGTCAGTGTGCCATGTAAATGCTCTTGGCTGGCTAAGTTTAGTGCGACTTGTCGCTCCCACCCACGCCGTTATCAGCTGCAAAGAGGCTGGACAGGCAGTGCAAAGGGGCAAAGTCAACTGTGACTTGTCTTGTTGGGCTGCGGGGCACGTGGGGGAAGTTTAAAGGCTGCTGAGAGATTAAGTGGGCGCATGCAGGGATGCATATAAGGATTTTTTTTTCCCTAAGGCTTTTGAGATTTTAGATTTTCCTGGACAGAAATTCCTCCTGTCCTCATGTTTTACCATTTTTTTTGTCCCTCTGATTCCTCTCTCTTGTAAAATAAAAGCCTTTTGTCAACTCTTCTGTCTGCTTTTGGAAAAATACATTTAAAGGTAATAATTGTTCCACCCTTAAAAGCTCCTTTTTATGGTGAAGTACCTTAAATTATCTTATTTGACTCCAAATGTTCTAAAGTGATTAATTAAAGCAAAACTTTTGAACATTTTTAACATCCTCCACTCTTTGAATAATTTAGGAGTCTCTAATAAGAACTTGAGCAGTTGTCTGCACATAAATGAATTGGTATTCTGAAGTCATATTAGCAGCCTGTAGCTGCATGTATCAAGATAATCTCATTCGACTGACATAGTTATGCATTTGACTTGAGCTGCGTTGTGCTTCTGGTGACAAATCTCCCCGCCTGAGATTTATCTTCTCAACTCTGTGACAACTGGCTGGGGAGCACCTCAGCGGATGCGTCCTCTATCTGCCTGCCTGTGTGCGGTTGATGGAATGACAGTGATGCATAATTTAGCGCACGTTGAAAACATGCTGTGCTGCCTCTCTGGCTCGGCTGTCCGATCACATCCATTCTCCATTTAGAGGAGACATTCACAGGCACATCTTTCTCCAGGAGCCAGTTCTGGATTCTCCTCTTTTTTTTTATCTTTGTTCTCTTTTTCTCTCTCTCCCTCCACCCTTTTTTTGCAAATGAGTCATTGCATGATTGTTGTCTTTTTACCCCCGAGTCCCTTGTTCCATCCGCTCTCCACGCTCTCTTGGCCTTGTTCTGTGGGTGCAGCGGCTGAGCAGGCTGAGAAGCTCCAGATTGACTACAAGCCGTCCCCTTGCCAGGATTAACCTCTCGCCATTGTTTCTGCCCGTTGAACAGGATTAACAAATCAATGTGTCAGGTAGACTGCAGTCAAGAGACAATGACCCAGTTCTGACACCGCTGCCTCCCCACCTCTCTCCCTCTCCTCCCCCTTCTGCCTCACTGCAGCTTTTAATTAAAAAGACTTTGCTTAGCTGGCGCTATGCACTCCCTTGAGGATGCCTCACAGCTTTGTTTTCATTTTTTTACATGGAAAAAAAGGGGGTGGGCGACAGCAGAAATGTAAGGTGAACCCATGTGTGCTTCCCTTTTCATGGATATGTTTGCTGTGTTGTGGCGTTCAGAGCCCACTTGTCTGATCAGTGAATGCATAAGCAACAGATGTTGCACCCAGGTGTTCCTAAATTGTTCAAGGAAAATCTCATGATGTGATAGTATAAGTAGCTGTAAAAGGCATTTGGAGATTATTTCCTGCTCGAGTAAGTTGATGGTGTGGAAATAAGCTGCTGCTTTGCTTATTGGATCAGTAACGTTAAACACACTGAAGCAGCAAGGTGGTCACAGTGCGGAGGAAGCCTTGTTGTTTGTTGCAGAGACAGTATGAGCCAGTTGACCCATTGCAAGGTGATTCATTCATCATATGTGCACTGGGGACAACAATATCTGACTGCAGCAATAACAATAACAGATATACAGCTGCACAGCTGCACCCTCTGCCTGCACAAAGGTGTCAGGCCTCTTGCCCTTGACTCTGACTTCCTTTTTATCCTTGTCAAAAGGGAGAAGCGGTTTTACATAATTGCTCTCTGTTGCACACTGAAATGACCCCCTCCTTGCATACCTGGCAAGACTTTTTTTTTCTGTTCTGAGTGCTGACACTTATATAACACCCTGATAAGAAAAAACGGGCAAGCGGCAGGTCATGCAAGTTCCTCTAATACCATTGGAGGATCTCTAGGAATGACGTCTCCTGCCTTTGACACATTTAGCCGACCTCTAAGGAGCAGTGGTGACAAATCAGCCTGTTGGCAGGACAGCTTGGTGTCTCTGTGTCTGAGCCATGCTCACTCTAATAATTAACATGTTTGGATCATACATTTAACACATTTAAGGGTATCTGCTCTGTAATCATCCAAAAAAATCTAACAAGCTAGGAAAGAAACAGAAAGGGACCTTTGATGGTTCCCTGTAAACATTTTTACAAAATTATAGGTATCACCGAGTAAACAGTTGAACAAACACAGCTAAAAATAACCAAAGATTGAAATGCACCGCTAACATGCTCGAGCTGCAGCAGCTGTAAGTGATTTTGGCTGCGATTCCAAAGACAGTAAACAGTTTGATGGCGAAATGATCTCTTTATGCATAAAGTAAAAGGCTTCTTTCCCAGTCCACATCATCCAAGGGAGTGTCTGCGCTGGAGTTGAGCCCAGTCATGTCTCCTCTCTTTCGCCTCGCTTCCTTCCTCCCTCCTCCTCCCTCTCTCCTTGTTTAAGTAAGCAGGAGCTCGGCCCTCGGACTGTGACGATGACCTGTCTTGTCTAACAGCCGCCGTCGCCTTGCACTTCCCAGAAGCTGTGAAGCAGATTGTCTGTTGTTTGTCAGAGCGATGTGACACGTTTATGTCCAATAACCATAAAACAAACCAGCAGTAAACTTTCCCCCTCGTCCAACAAGTTCATTTTTCACATCATGTGGCTTCTGGTTTTTTTTGTTTGTTTGTTTGTTTTGCTTTGGGTTTTTTTTGTTTTTTTGGAACAAACTAAGAAGACAGTGGTTTTATTTTGTTGAGCTGTGAGAACGTTTTTCACTACCTGAAACAAGATTCCAAGATATCAACAAAGCTTGTACTTGCAAGAGTTTATCACAGATATCAGGCAATGTTTGTGGAGATTAGAGTGTGAATGGCGTTCCCTGTTCTCTGAACTGGTGATCTTTTTTTTTCCTCCTGTTCCCATCTTTATGCCTGTCTGTCTCTCTCAAAGGATTGTTTGTTTTTATTGCTGAACCAGCAGCCACTCACATAGGAGTTCTGAAAGAATACAAGCAGCAGTTGCATAATAACATCTTTACTATGCACGGCTGTACTTACTATGAGGGCCATGTGAGCACATTAAACCGGACAAGTGGCAAATTGCCCTGCCTTTGGCCCTTGTATTTGATCGTGAAGGTTGATGATTGATATTAAATGTCTATATGGCTGGATGATTTGGTCACCTCTGTGTTCGGCATGTCTCTCTGATCAATGCATTTGCAGAGCTGATGGGATTTGGAAGAGGGTGAAGGGTCTGGTAATTGTTGACTTATGCGAATAGGCCTGATTGATTGCTTCCTGTGCTGTGGTTTACTTCAACTCTCAGCTGAGCGCAGCACGAGATTGGGATGCACACGGTCTCACATGGCTGAGCACAGGACTCGCTTGTACCAATAACAATGTGAAAAGCCTGTGTGTGCGTAATAGCATTCATGCAACTTGCGGATAATGTTTTCTCCGTGGTTCTGCCGGTGATGTTTTATCATATGCATGAAATTCATGAGAAATAACTTGAATCTCAAGTGATCAAAGCTGTTAAAGTAATCTCCAACATTTTTTTTTAAATAACCCCTCCCTCTGCTCTTTCCTGCAGATTGTTCTCACTAACGCCATGAGTGGGCTGCTCAAGAGGAAGTTTGAGGAGGTGGATGAGGACCCATGCTACTCCTCACCCTACTCCCTCTCCTCTGCCTGCTCAGGCTGGGACTCGGAAGGGGAGAGCTGCTACTCGGACACCCTGGATTCCACTCCCAGCAATCCCAGCTCCCCAGCAACAAATTTCAACAGTGAGTGTCCACCTCCTGCAACAGTAAATCATAGAAAGAGCTGATAGTACATGCTTTTTAATGCATTCTCTTATCCTGTTTTTACTGCTCTGGAGAGGCTCTGACAACAAAACCATAAAAATGGGGGGAGAGTTAAGGAATTTAGGCAGCTGGCAGCCAATGAAACACTTCGCAGAAATGATTTCAGACTTCTGCAATGAATACCCCTTTTGATTTCATGCCCCAAAGCTGCAAAATGGCTAATCGCATTATGCAGTGGCTGCTCACCTTGGCTCTGTCTCCACCTCCTTCCCACAGCATTGCAGACCTTTCCTTCAGAGAGGTGGGTTGAGCGGATTTAGGGTGTTTTCTGTCGGGACCTGGGTGCATCTGCTGGCCTTTAGGGCACCGATCAGGTTGGAGAGGAATTGTGGGGGGGAGAAGGGCAAACAGTTGTGAGGGTTTTCAGGATGGTTGGGGCAGGGAGCCAGGACGAGAAGCGTGGCAGGTTGCCAATGCTGGGAACACACAGAGCCTTGTCTGAAGCCCAGGCGTGCACCCAGCACAGGTGCTGAAAGAGGCTGGGTAAAGGGATACAAAAAAGGGGGGTTTGGCCAATCAAGAAAAGAAGGCATGCAGACACTTCTCGAAGAGCAGATTGCACAGACCATTATAAATCCCTGTGTTTGTGTTGGACAGAAAGTGGCCTGCCATTGTGAAGCAAAGGAGGAAAAAAAACAGCAAGCAAAGCTATCCCATTCAGAGGCAGCAGAGATGGTGTCATTTGTCTCCTGTGGGTGTCTTAAGCCTGACTGGATTTGATGGATGTGACGCTGAAACTGGCAGTTTCCTTCATCTGTATTACCCCTCGCGGCAGATTAGACAGCACAGTGAGGCTGTTGTCTGTACCTGCGTTGGGCTAAAAGGTTGCTTCTCTTCCTCTGAGCTTGAATTATTGCACCAAGTACACAGATTTTCTCGTTCGAGTCTTGCGGGCAGTTGTTCAGGGTGTGTCCAGAGAAAGCTCTGTTTCTGAGAAAATGGGAATCTACAAGGAATTCCCCTCCACACAATAAAGGTAATGCTCAACACATGTGGAGTATTAGCATCCTTTTCTGTTCACACATACACACACACTCACAAAAAAAAAAAAACATTGGCTCTGGCAGCTTTGCAGAGGAAAAAGTTGCTCGTCTTTAAGCGCAGCTAAAAAGTCGTGTCTAGTATTCCTTGGCAGAGGAAGTGGAATTTATAATAATGCTTGAATAATTGTTGGACTTGTTCCCACATGTGGTTCCACTTTGATTCCCACATGGTTTTATTGTATTTGTCTGGGTACAGATAGATGGCTGGTGGCTGTGGGTCCTGAATGTTTTTACCAGAAAAAGGACCTTTGACTCCTGTCAGATTCTTGGTCGTTTGTGGGGATTGTCAGCTCACAGGAACACCAGGGTGGGCAGTTTTTATTTCTGTCCTGAGAGCTGCACTTCCACCCTCCACCTCTTCCGGAAGCCCCGAGCATTTACTCACCAGTTTGGCAGTTATGCTTCCTCCACTGTGTTGGTGGCCACTAAGGGGAAATTCCTGTGCTGGGTGTTTTTTTTTTGTGGCATAGTAGGGCATGAAACGAGGCCAAATGGATTCTTGGTAGTTTAGGTTTCAATTTAAAGGATATGAGTGTGTTGAACTCTTGTTAGCAGTGTCTTTTAATTGGGTACATGAGAAGGATTGGTTAAGGAACAGGGCTGTGAATCAGAGGGGTGCCCTTTTTACAGTCTGTTCAGCACACATAAGACTTTAAGCGTTGGGGCATTATGCCATCTTGTGGTACACAAAAACAAATGTTTAAAATACTAATCTGCTTCTTGGATAAGATGTAAATAAGTCTGCTCTTTCTTTATCCACAGCCACATCCATCCTAAAGAAAACCAAGAGAGCACGGCGGGGCAACGTGACGTTTGACCAGGTTACGGTGTTCTTCTTCCCACGATGCCAGGGCTTCACTAGTGTTCCCAGTCGAGGAGGATGCACTCTGGGCATGATGCAGCGCCACAGCGTCCTCCGCACGTATTCGCTTGCCGAGTTTGCTGTGGAGCAGCGGCTCCTGCGTCGGGAAAAGCTCTTCAACAGACTCAGGGAGGAGAAGCTGGAGGCTCTCAAACTGAAGGTAAGCAAATTTGCCCCCAAGTTTTGGTCAGTGTTAATGTTTAAAAAAAATCTAAAAGATCTGAAACACAAGCTCACTTATTGCTTTTTGTCCTCTCCAGCTGACTAAGAATGGAACACAAGACAGCGAGGAGGCGGAGCGGCTTACGGTGGACGACATCCCCGAGCACGACATCGACATCAGCGGAGCCAACTTGGAGGAGGGCTCTTTCCTCCAGCCTTACCCGCCCAAACGTCGCTACGCGCTGCTTAAAGCAGCCGGTGTGAAGAAGATCGACAAGGAGGAGAAGAGGCAGCTGCATGAGCTGAGGATCTCCAGGGAGAACTGCGGGTGCGACTGCCAGGGCTTCTGCGAGCCTGAGACGTGCAGCTGCAGCCTGGCCGGCATCAAATGTCAGGTATGAGCCGAGGAAATGTCCAATAACAAAGTTTCCAAATTATAATGCAGACATAACTTCTCTTATCTTCATTTCACAAGTAATTTATCAGCTTCTCTCTGCTTCTCACAGATGGATCATTCCTCTTTCCCGTGTGGCTGCACCAAGGACGGCTGTGGAAACACAGAGGGTCGCATTGAGTTCAACTCCACCAGGGTACAGACGCATTACATCCACACTATCATGAAGCTGGAGCTGGAGAAGAGGCTGGAGGAGCAGTCTAGCACAGAGGAGGAGGAGAGCACAACAGCAGCCACCTCCTTACCAGCAGTGCCCTCCTTCCCCTTCAGCTCAGAGCTGGCTGCAACTGGAGAGAACAGTTGCAGCAGCGACATGACGGACTCAGACTCCTCAGGTCAGAGCGAGGACTCCGAGGCGTGCGAGGGCCCGTGTGAGCATCAGACCCAGCTGGACGTCGACGAGAAAGGCCTCAGTCGCATTCTCAGTTTCAGCGACTCGGAGAATTGCTCAAGAAGTAGCGGCGACAGTGGGGAGCGTAAAGACATGTGCTGTCAAGATCAGCGGCAAGAACAGCAGCAGCCGTCCACGGAGGCTTTTAGTAGCTTTAGCATGGCAGACTTTTGTGATGAGAACGACAATATAGATGCTGCACTGCTGGACTCTGCGGACGATCACACAGACAATCGAGCAATCTCAGAACTTTTAGACGAGAACGCCAACCAGGGAAACGCCCTGTTCCATAGCAGTACTGTGCCACGCACCCCCTCCCCCTCCGTTGATCGCTCTGCAAGCTACAACATGGACTTGAGCCTCTCCTCGGAGTCGGACCTGGAGTTCTTCGACGGCTTCCCCTGCTTGGGGCCCAGCTCGCTCTACAACTCCCTCAAGGAGTACGAACACATGGACAACTTTTTTCAGTTTCAGTTGCCTAGTTACCCCAGCCTCCCTCCGGCGAGTGACCCGGGAACCTGCCTCCTGGAGTCACTGTTTGGCCTTTCAGAATCCGTCCCAGAGCCCCCTGCCACATTTACGGACAATCAGCAGTTGGAGGAAGCCATGACGTTGTCTGTGATGGAGTCTGTGAAAGTTTGACGAAACATGAAAATGCGTGGACAGTGCAAATTTTAAAAAAAAGAGGGGTTTGGGAGGGGACTGAACATGCACATAAGAAGAAGTGATTTGGGAGGAAGCTGTGATTTCCCTTTTGCCTAATAAATGTTCAAATTCCAGACTTGCCTTCAAAACGTTAGCAAAGCAGTTTGGGATTATTGCTGTGTGAGATGGCAGCTAGAGATGGAAGTAAAAAAAGATACAAAATAGCGATAAAATTTGACCAGGCCCATAGAAACCAATGATGGCTCTCAAGTCCTAAGAAAGCTCTTTTAACCAAACCAAGATCTGCAACCAGATACTGAACAGGAATCAAGCTTAGCCGGGGCCAGGTTGGGAATCTCAACACAGCTGAATGTGCACCTCAGGGATTTTTTTCTAGCTTTCTAGCTTTTGGAGGCAATGTATGGTGACCATTGCTGTGATGGCCTTCATAGGAAACCTGAGTCAGATCACAACATAGTCCTGTTCATGTCCTCCCTTTGGGCTCACACCCAGACGACTTGAGTAGGGAGGGTCCTCGCTGTGTTCAATCCTAAAGCTAGTGGACTCTTTCTCCTCAAGATCTTCTCTCAAGGGTCTTAAATGGTACAAAAAAAAAAAAAATCCCTCTAAAAGCTCCTCGATCAGCACTTTATCTGTGAAAATAGTTATGTATGAATAGGCATTGTTTCGGTTGTATGGGGTCGATTCAACAGTTAAACGCTAAATTATGGAGTTTCTTATTTATGAGCCGGCTAACTAGAAATGATGCTCACACCATTAAAAGCTGTAGCTGTATTGTCTTTATTGCTTTTGTTTTAAATTATTTCCTTCATGATTTAATTTTTATTTATTTCAGATAAAGCCTACTTTCACTCAAGAAGCACTGTGGTTTGATATTTTCACCTGAAAGTGCAATCTTCCTTCCTTTTTTCCATATCACATTTAGGCGTCGTTATGGGAAACTGAACCACGAGT
>JAPZDX010000013.1:9452458-9467079 GCA_029783625.1 Naso annulatus | reverse complement strand
AAGTCACCGCAGAGAACCTGAGTGATCTGACTATCCCAGAGGTGCAAGATGCTAAGTCTGAGCTCTCAAGCCCGTCAAACACTACAGAGGAGGAGATGTCGGCAGCTGCTGCTCCTCACAGTTAAGAAGTCGTTACAGTAGAGATTTAGAGCACACTGTGATGCAGAAAGCTTCCACTATGATTGTAAGTTACATCACTGGAGTTATTTTTCAATATCCAAGAGTTTTATTTATATCCAGGTGCCACTGCTGCATGCCAAATTGCACATTTAACAAAGATAGTATGTTGCCTCGAAAGTAGGCAGGAAGGTTAATACAATCTGAATGTACTCTCTGATTTAGTTTGTCTCAACATTAAGCAGGAAGAAGCCTTAGTTGAGTGTTAGTCGCTGTTAAACGTCATCATACTGTAGTTTGCACTAAAAAGCCAAAGGTGAGTAATATTTTGCCGCGCTGCTCTCACCGTCATCACCTGCTGAATAGTATGAAGCACTGCTAGAAAAATGAAGTTTGAGCTGGAGTTCACACAGATCCATCATGTCGTTTTAGGTTTTACATTTTGGAATTTGATTTTAATGTTTTTATTTTCCCGTGAGTACTCGTGTTTAAAAAAGACTTTCTAATCTCAGGCATTTAACATGTAAGCCTCTTTGCCTTATGTCTCATTTTAAATGCCCTCCTTTGTGGTGTCGAGGTTTGATTTTTTTCTTTGTTCTCTTTTTTTTTTTTTTTTCTTAATGGTGTAAATGAGTGAGGCGTGTTCGACGCAGCCTTCTGATTGTTGTCTGTTTCCTCTCTTTATATCGATTTTAAGTCAGTTATGTTTCAGATTTTTATGGATGGATAAAAATACTCAAATATTTATAAAAAGAAGATGCTCAACTTAAACCTGCAGCCGTCTGATTAATGTCTTTAATGAAAGTAAGTGTGTGTTGAAGCGTAACTTCACGCTTTGAGACAGCAGGTGTCAGCAAACACCTCATTATAGCTCCCAGCCAGAAAAGCCTCAGCTTTCTGCTGTTGCAGCTTAAAAAATGCTGTCAAATTAGGTCTGTTGTATCATATTCATGTGACATGAACATGAAGTATTTCTGCACAGTGTTGTCCACAAAGATCTCATCTCCAACGTGACATCTTCAGTGCTTTTATAAGATTTGTTTGATCTTGCAGAGCAGGAGCAGCCTGCATTAGTGAGGGGAATTTACCAGCACTGATGTCTTTCAGACCAAGTGACATGATGCATCATTTGTACCACTTATATCATTTAGAAATCTTCGTATCACATGAGCAGTGCCGACCATTCATCCTGACATCCTTCATCATATATTCTCATTATGTTAGGATAACCAGTTTTTGGCGAAATCCAGACATTGCACTCAAAAAAAAACTAAGCAGGGAATCTACAGTAGAAGAGAGGGAATATGCCTTAATTATTTACCAGGGCCCTCCTCAGCAGAGGGGGGGGATGGGCAATAAAGGAGAGAAAAGACTGTGTGGGGGTAGAAAGACGAGAGGGAGATGGATTTGTCTTTATCCAGCCGAGAGTGAGTGGAGCTCTTAAGAAAGCCTTCCTCTCACACACCTGTGAGTGTGTGTGTTTCAAATGAGGGATTATACATTACTAAGATTAAGATGTAGCAGCTCAGAAGCTTCCGCTCCTCCGCCCATGCACAGATTTAATAGTAACACTGTTGAAATTTGGAGAAAAAAATAATAAAATAAAATGTCAGACCTCAGATCAGCACAGCAAAGAGCGCCGTTGTGCTTATTATTATCATCTTTTTCTTTTTTTTTTTAACGGATGACCTCTGGGTGAATGTGCTGTTTTGTTCCCTTTGCGCTACCTTTGCAAGATGAAAATAGCTTTTTTTCAAAAGGCAGCCTGAGGCAAAAGCCAGCAGCTGCATGCCAGGAGGAGCCAAGAGGTGAAGTGTAAAGGGGGTCCACCTCTGGAGGAACATGCCTTGCCCTTATTTTTCGCCTTTTTCCGAGACCGTTTCAGAGGACACTGTGACGCAGCTGAACCCACTTGTCAGCTCGGTTTTATCTCAACCCCTGAGAGGCTCGGCTCACAGGCACCAGCATAGTGGCCGTTGCCTCAGCCTGTCGCTGCAGCATGACAAATCGTGAAATAGAATAACTCTGTAGAAAAAGAGGAGGGGGGGGGGGCCTGACATGGATGGAAGGAAAGGATGAAAAGGTGCTGAGATAAGGCTGAAGAGAGCGCTGAAAAATGAGCGAGTAATTGCTTCAATCACAGCGGTCACACATCTCGAAATAAAACTGCGTCTTGGATTTTTTATACTCTGGCTGATGTGGATGTTCAAGCGCTGGCCCTGGAAAATCGACTGGCATGTGTGGATACTCGAGCCATTTTTGGTTCACGTGTGGGCACAAATCCGAACCACCCTCGCAGACTTCTCTGATCTTGTAGTTTTTGTCACCTTCCCGTCCTAATCACAGGTATCTGGGCGACATAGCCTATATTGGGAAGTGCTGCTAGCTGTGGTGTCATGCAGTGTTGTTCACAGTGTGCACACAAGAGCCGGGGAATAATCTCAGTAAGTGCCCGTCTGTGTTGGACCATGGCTGTACAGGCTGTAATTACATTAATTCATGCAAGAGGACTATCACTCCCAGGGGTCTGAATTCTTAGGAAGTTATTCTCATCCTTTTCATTGGATTTCGTTATCAGCTGACTTGAGTTTTGCTTCTATTTTTGAATGACTTGCTCTCAAATTAAAGCTCAACACATGCTGCAGCCTCTAGGAATAAGTACCCTGCCATATTGTGCTGTTGCCCCAGTTTGCTGACATGTACTGAATGTTTTTAGAGCGCTCTGCCGCCTCTATGGTTAAGGTTTCATTGTGTTCAGGATACAAAGCCTGCTTGGTTAGGTTTTGGAAAATAGGGTTTCTGGTCAAAATCAACTGATGTGGAATGTCGCTGGAGACAGGACACGGAAAGCGGTCTTCACTGTCGGAAATCTGGTGTTTGATCATTTGACTCAAATCGCTTCCTGAGGTTATATGGTTAGATGGTTTTGTGGTAGTATAGCACCATCATACAAGATCCACCTTGCTTCTAGATAAGAGGTTGCCCATCAGTAAAGCTTTTAAGCATCTTAACAAACAGTCACCTCTGGTATTTGTCTTGTAAGTCATGTCTATAGTCATGCTAGCAGCACTGTGATGCTGTGCCTTGAGCTTAATGCTAACAATGGCATGTTATGATACCATGACAATGCTAACATGCTAATGTATAGCAGGAAAAATGAAATGTTTTCCATGTTATTCATCATGGTTTAGCAAGTAAGCATGCTTTAAAAAAAAAATCATAATTAGCAAAACACAAATTGTGGTTTCATTACTTTTGGAGGTACTAAATCATAAAACAAAATATTAGATGATTCCCTGGGGGGGGTGCATAAATGTCTGAACCTAAGTTCAGTTCAAGGATTGGACAGGAAATAGGAAGGAGAGAGAGGAAATGAAATGCCACAAAGAGCCACAGGGTGGTATCAAACCCGGGGCCACTGCAGCGAGGACGCAGCCTCTGTACACGGGACGCCTGTCTACCAGCCGAGCGACCAGGGCACCTCTTCTGTACCAAATTTCATGGCAATCCATCAGATATTTGTTGAGATATTTCATTTAAAATGCCCATAAGACAACCTTATGATAGCACAAGAAGAAACTTTAGGAGATCATCTAGGTTGAGAGGATACATCACAGAGGAACCATGACAGTCTGTTTGTTCTAACCCATTCAGCAGATGTAACACTTTTAACCTTTTGTTGGCACCAGATAAAAGTCAGAAAATCAACAAAGCCGGTATGATTCTTTTTCTGGGGAGCATACATGTCTCCAACATTTCAGCCCTGAAGGTGGTGTAGAGACCAAGTAACACTGAGCATAACAACGTCAACATTACACAATTTAAATAACACAATCCGGAAGGCAGGTGTCCCAGGATTTTTAGCTACACCCACGTCTAGGATCTTTGCAAGCTCTCATCGTCTCACTTCCTGCTATCAGAGGCAGCAAAATTGCCAAAAGTAAATCTTTAATCTTGTCCGATTGGAGCTGGTTTCCTAGTGACAGCAGAGCAAGAGATAAGGCAAATAGGGTGCAGCAGGCAATAAGGAGGTTAAGAGAGGGTGCCCTGCTTTATATCCAGTACTAATTGCCATTCAGCAGGGGTGAGGAGCTGGACCCACAAGACAGCACAAATTGTTCTACTATCAGGACGACCCTGCTGATGGCAAGTCTGCACCCATCTGCTACTGTGGCTCCCATTCTCCTCACCTGCGAAAAACTCTTGACTTTTATGTATGCCGTTTTGTTACTGCTTGTTAACATCCAAAGCGTGCACTTTTTCTAAATCTGATTGTTCTTTAATTATAATCCAATATTTGTCAGCCACACAGGTATTTTCAGTGATGTATTCATAACATTCGCCAGTGATGTTAACCATTGAGCTGTTTTTTGGTTGATGCTCATTATGTTTCTCTTCCAAATAGTTAAGAAGAAATGTTTTAATGCCCATTTTGTCCCAGAGGCATCCTTTTGAAAGTAACATTAAAAAGAATTATTGCTGCCGTTTTACTATGCAATGCTGCTGCTTTCATCATGGTAGAACAAAAACGAAAAGGAAAAAAAAAAAAAGAGCCCCGGTGACATTTTCCATATATTTCACACAGATTGGTCATGAAATGCCTAGCTGATGCAACTTCACTGAGTCTGCAGCACTTTTTATTCCCATTTGTCTCACTTTTTTGTCTGACTGATCGGGAAGCCCCTTTGTTCTGGTGAGAGGCAGCAGATGAGACAGAAAGATAAAGGTTTGGCTCAGCCTCTCACAGTGGATATGTGTGGATGGAGGAACACAACTCAGTACATTCCCTGCTGTTCTCCCGTGGCTGTGACATATTTGCTGTGACATGCCCACCACTGCCCTGGCTTGGTTTTGACCCGATAGGGAGCTGTCCGTTAGCGTTAACCTCATTTACCAGTAACCATCTACCCCACGGCGCAATGCATGCCTGGCTGTGACCCTCCACAGTCAACATATATGCACATGCGCACGGTATAGCATGCTATTCCCTAAGGGACCCATAAAGCATGAGAAAGTGAATTCTGCAGAATTGGCCTGAACACTTGGGGAATGTTCTTGCCCTCTAGAAAATGTCATTGTTAAGTAAGGCTGTGAAACTGTGGCACTGCATTCATGTTGGGGGTCCGCAGTTTGCAAACATTGCAGCTGCGATGCTGCAGACTTTTTAATATGCTCTCTTATTTGCATAAATCCCAGTTTTAATGTCAGTAATCTGTAGCACATCCAGCCGAAAGATGTTTGCCGTATCATGTTCACAATGCATTCTGGCTCAAAGAAAAGCCTGAATACAAATGTACCAATTTTCCTCCATCACAGCATTTTTCATCCACGCACACAAACAGCTCCGCTTCTTTCCAATTATAGGTCCCTTTAGCTTTCACTCTGCATGGGTGTGCGTGTTTGCATTCATAAACAGATGACAGCCGATCTTAACAACACAGCTTGTGCATCATTCAGCTCGTGACCTTGTGTCAAGGCAGAAAAAAACACTGCTCTACCTGACAGCCCGACGAGGTGTGTTTGTGCAGGGTGGCGCTGCCAGTACGGTGGAGGGGGAATGGACTGTGTCAGCTTTTCAGAGCAAAATGGAGGCAGAGTCTCATTGAGCCGGGGAGAGAGGGATTAGGGAAGGGGAAGAGTGGCACACATAGATAAAAACATGTAGAAAATGATCCAGCAGTGCTGAGGCGTGCATATAGATGTGTGCAGAGAGAATGTGAAAAACTCTTCTTCCTCGTTTTGTGTGAATTCTGACTTTTTGAGGATCTGAATTAGGGCTGACCAATATGGGATTTTTGGTGCAGATGCAGAGAGTCAGTATGTTTACACGATATTGGAGAAAATTTATTTATTGTGCTAGTCCAGCTAAAACCAGACTTTTAAATGCATGTAAACATGTTAGTCCAATTGAAACCGTACTAAACAGAATTTTTCAAAGTCGAGCTGACACACCCAGATAATGCAATTAGAAGTCAAATTACTTCGGGATGTATATGCCTTACCTGGACCTGGACTGGGCTAAGCGTTCTACACATGATCAATAGTCACCATGGCGGTCTTTGACCCAGAACTCGAAGAAAGCCAGTAAGAAAACAAGAATTCCGTTAGCACAAGGGGAAGTGTGCATCGAATTTGTACCAAAAATACAGCACAGAGACAAAGTGTACAGTGCTGTGAAGTTGTCCATGTTTTCACTGTTCGACATGGATTCTGCTAGCCACTTGCTCACTGGTTGTAGCTTGTTTGGCTAACCAGAAGAAGGTCTAAAAGCAACCAGCTAAGTGGGGCATATCACCACCTACCGTAGCAGCATGGGACTATAAATCACTTCTCCCTCGGCACTTGTATACTAGGAAAAGGACAGTAGTCCAATTAAATGACCTAATCAAGCTACAACCGTAGTTTGACCTAACTGTGCATGTAAACATAGTGACTGATATTGGTGAGTGAGAAAATTCCAATATCCAATATATCAGCTGAATGTGGTGATAATGGAGGCAGGATATCTGACATTTTAACAAAAGGAAATTTAAACATCAGTGCATTGAACAGTAAACACTTCACTTATTAGTTATTAAATAATGGACTGCCCTCTGCTGGACAAACTACATAATGACACCATTTTAAATCACTTGTCCAAGCATTTTTTTTGGCCTTAAAAAACTGTTTCCAATAATACTGACGTTTTAGTCGCACCCTCTGAAGAAATCATATATAATTAATTAACTTAAACGAATAAAATATGTTAAATACCTTGGTATATATTGTATTACAGATGGATAATACACTCATTCTAGTTGATGTTGAATCTTAACAGAGGAATTATGACTGTTTGATTGATAATCTTGCCACAAGACTGTGAGTTTTCCACTCTGTTCAGTCAGAAAATGACAAAAAGCAGATTAAGCCCTACATAAATAACACTGGCGGTCCTGCTGGCAAGTGATGCTTATGTAAACTTCCAAAAGCTGACAGAACGAGCTTTTGCTGAGCCTCAGCACTGTGCCTTTGTGTACACATTATTCTGACGCTCTCTATGTCTGGGGAGAGTGTAATAAGCAGAGCAGGGGAGGAGGTGAGAATTGAAGGGGGACACAGAGGAGAGCAGATGAAAACAGTAGCCGAAATGAGAATAACCCGGTGGCAAAATTTATGTGTGCAAGTGCCTGAGTGGGGTATGTGCTGCATGTGAACTGAAGTGAAAATGTGCTGTTATCAGGTTAGGCCAGCGCCACATTCTCTAACAGCAGCTGAGCCACACACACACACACACACAGCCTCCCTGAGAGATTCCCTTTTTTTGTAATTACTTTGCAGAGGAAAAAGGGGGGTGGGGTAGTTGTGCGGTGCTTATTTCCTGCTGTGTGAAAGCATACGCTCCTCTTCCTCCTGCTTTTAAAAGGTCTGCTTCTGTCAAGAGCTTTCCAATTCAGCCTGCATCCATAATACTAATGCGCCCTTAAATGCAGCACCAAATCAGGGGCCATTTGTTATGCGAGTCATTAAATTGCCATTAGAGTTTGCGTGAACGGCTATCAGTCGATGGTATTAGCAATCTGTCATAATTACAAGGATTGTATGTATGGACAGGCGCTGACTTGGCTGACAGTGTAATTCAGCTTTCTGAGTGCGTGGAGACAGGCGGAGGTGAAGATGTCTGTGCTTTAATGCAAAGACAACACACAAAGCGAAGACTTTGTTTACCTAGCCAGAGGCAAACAGAGGATGGCAGGTGGGTCCAGGTCGCTGCCTCAACCTGTGACTGCAATTATGGTGACAAATGAAGATCAGAACGCTCATGTGACGCAGACAGGGCCGGCTGATCACTTATCTGATGGTGAGTCATCTATGGCTTCTGCTTTCAACTCTGGTCCATCAGACACAGGAGTCGGAGGAAGAATTGCGTAGGATACATGCATGTGTGTGTGTGTGTGTGTGCGCGTCCATGTGTGTGGGAGGCTTTCAGTGTGCTGATGGCAACTTTCCACTGTGGTCATCTCGTGTCCTCTGTGACAATGTGACTAAAGTCTTTTCTCCTTTCCAGCTCCGCCTGCAGACATATGAGCCACACAAACATGTAGATGAAGACACAAGGCAGCACGGGAGGCAGCGCTTCACTGATTTAGATGATAATTTCTCCTCAGTACATTGTGTTCCCCGCACGCACCGCATACACCTCAGTGGACAAGGCTTTATCATATGGAAGGCATTACAGTTGGAATAAGGGTGAAGAGGTTAATTAATCTCTATGCATTAACCAATTTACTCTCTGTCATGTAAATTATTCTTTCTGCCCATCAAACTTTCAGGCTGGACAGTAATGTAAGTGCATCAAGTGCATCTTGATTATGTAGAACTTAGAAAAAGAAAATAATGTATTAACTGTGTTTCCAATTGTGTTTCCAGTATTTTAAATTAAAGCAACTACAAGGAACTTCATTCTATGTTGATTTGGCGGCCCCTGTGGTCAAAAGCGGTAATGTTTCATGCTTTAAAGATCCGGCTAGCTCATGCATCTGTTCTGGAAGAGAGCGACAGAAAGATGCAACTTTTTTTTAATAGTATTATTATTATTACCTCTATTTTTCAAACACAGCTGTTTGCAGGATGCATATAAATAACTTATTTTAATATGACAATATGTTTGAAGGACCATACCAGTCTTATTACATGTCATTGTCCATGTTAACATCGGCCACATCTGTAACGTAAACCCCATATATTTTTCCCAAAATAGCTTTATCTATGAAATGTCTCCTTATTTACATTTTGTTCATATTCAAGTACCTGAAAATGTGAGGCCATGTTAGTTAAAAAAAAATGTCTGTGTCAAAATCCTTTGTCATGTTAGTATTCAAGCTAGGAAGGCAGCACTTGTAAGGAACTATTTTTCCAGGCGTAATAACTTTCATCTCAACAGCTCACGACTCCCCTCTCTCTCTCTCGCTCACTTTTGACCAAATAGACGCAGATGTTCCCTTTAGAAGGGTGAATTATCTGCCAACTTTCACGTGTACTATAGTGTTTCTTCACCTTGTTGTATACACATGGTCCCATTTTAACAACCACGCTGGTAGAAGATAGGGGCAACCTCTGCTAATGGTGAGAAGTCAGAAATAATGGTATGGTTCTTTGAGTACCTTTCATAAACCTGGCTACTTATAAGCCTGCAGCTAACAGAAATGGTTGCGATGGTTGCATAGTACTCGTTCTTCTGCTGAGAAAGCTCTGGGTCTGCATGCTGTTAATCATTTTGTCTGATTTCATGGGTAAGCTGCCTCTGACAGGCATTAATTACTAAATAGAAATAGGCAGTCTTCCAGCTGATGGTTTTATTTGCTTATGTAGGTCATATAGAGGCATCTTGTTAAACTGAGACTTTGTAGTATTCCTTGTAGTTCTTACAGTACTCTTTAATTTTCTTTTTGTCGCAGTGTTCTGCCGTGAGTCTGTTGAATCATTATTTCTGAAAATGTTGTCCTCTGCAGACTAACACACATGGTTTAATTGATTGTTTTGTCTCCGTCTCCATGGCAACTGGAAATTACCACAAGGAGCATAATCACAGGGTGCTGCAAAATGTCTGCAAATCCATAGAATTGTTTCTTCTTTTAACTTTCAATTTTTATGCATCAGCTCCTTTTACATTTCCTGTTCATGTTGTGCTCTGATTGATTTCCTAATTGATTTTTGAGGGACTTGCCATATGAAGCCATAGCTGCAAAGTGCACAGTGGTCTTAAATGCCAACAGTGGGCGAGGGGCAGGGATGAATCTATAGGTGTTCCAGTGAGCTACGATTGAAGCTTTTTTTCCCAGTAACTCCATAATGCCCTGAAGTAAGCCAGCTGGCAGTTTCTGATCCCTCCCTTTCTTTCCATTGCTATTTCCCTGCCCTAGATTTTCCATCATGACATTTTAGACACGCAATGTCAGTGAGAGATGCTTAAAGAAAATCTGCACTCGTTTACAGCTTTAAATGTGCAACCTTCTGCCGCAGCTTCAGCGCGATGATATGTTCATACCTCTGTCAGGCACCCCATCTGTTCATTTTGATGGAGCAAGAATAAATTCAGGCAGCATTTTGTAGTCGCACAATGCCGTGGAACAAATTTAACTGACAAAAGAGTGGATTAACAAAATTCTGCTTTCCTTTGTCTGAAGGCTGGCAGAACGACAGACGATCAGTTTCCTCTTGCCTCAAAAATAACACCTCTGTAATCCCTGTGAACAAATTCAGACATCAAAGACATGACAGCATATCTTCAAAATGCCTACAATATACTACTAAACTCAGTGTGCTTCTTTATTAAAAATACGTAGTAATATACATTCTTGACCACATTTGCCATCCCGCTGACATTTCCTCTCCCCTCACTCTCTGCTGACCCCTCTACAACCTCTAAGAGCTGTCCATGCTCCAGTCAGAAACAATCAATTAATCGAGAAAGCCTAAGTGGGATCCATTTGCATCCATCTAATGGCCTCTGGCAGATGCAGTGGTCCTACTCCTGCGTGCTCCTCAGCGGTGGGATGCTTGAAGCAGCATCGAGCCGCCTGTGGTTAAGAATGGAGCATGAGCAGCTGGATGTGGACTCTTAAGTCTCGAAAGCTTCCAAAACAATGTGTTCCTAACTCTCCGCGAACGACGGCTGAGTGCAGTTTTTCTGTTCAGAGAAAAAAACAAAATCCAAATGCTTGTCCAAGTGTCTCATTTTGTGCTAATCTTCTTAAAAAATATGGCTGAAAGTGCCCCTCTAGACGCCTTTTAAGCATACTCTGCTATGATTAATATGTTTTTAATGAGGATTTTCCACATAAAAAGAACAAAAAATACGCTGAATGGGAGCCGGTAGCTCAGGTGCCCTCTCTCCCTCCTGAAGAGTTTTTGTATCTGTTACTCACAGGCCTCTTGACCACCCACCACCACTGCTTGCACAAGGTTGAACAAGAAAAGAGCAGTACACATCAAGATGACAAACAGTGTTAGAGGGAACATGGAGATTTATTTATACATGTTTGAGCCTCAGTCACATCCAGACTAGGATGGCATGTCTGTTTCTCACCAAAATTTGAAACGAGCAGATGTATCAGAGTGGTAATGGAGTTAGAGTCTTCATTCAGTTTATGTCTTATTAGTTTAATTCTTGCAACAAAAAAAAAAGAAAGTAAACCGACAAGTTGTGGTTTTCCTGAATGAAAGAGATGCTAAGTGTTAGTGAGCTTGAGATGCTAGCCGGTTGTGTCACTTTCCGAGCTGATCTGTTTGGCTGAATCCAACCCTCCACCCTCTGGATTTGCTGACTGAGCCCTTGAAGGCTTCAGTCATACGTATGTGACGTATTCACCGTCATCGCGTCAAGTCTGCGAGGGCGGAAGACTGCAATGTTTTGGGGGGGTTTTTTGTTTTGTTTTTCGAATTGTAATGAATCGTGGATAACTGTCTGAGCAAAGTCGAGTGAAGTCTGCACCCCAAGCAGAAACCAGAAAGTCCTCAGACCCCTTGTGGACTTGATGATTTGTGGATATGGACAGCCCTCAGCCCTTTCTCCTTAGGTTTTAGTCATTTCAATTTACTCTTGTCAAGGAAACAAGTGGTTGTTTGGCCATTTCTTTAAAGGTACCTTAAAAAAACATTCTAGTGAATGTAGCTGTTATTGAAATATTATACATGCAAAAAGACACAAAATCATTTTGATTTCAGGATGCAGTAACATTTTTCTTTCCTGAAACACAACCCAAACGTTTGGCTTTCATTTCTCTGCTGTCACAATTATGATAATTTGCTTGTTTTTCCCCGAATTTTGAGATACTCAAAACAAGATTGGGGAAATATTAAAGACATTTGTAATCAAAGGAAATATTCAGTCTGCTTTCTTTAGACGCAATAACCAATAGAGATATCACATTCTAATATAGAGGTAATGGTCTGGAAAACAGGTCTCAGTCCTAGACGGATGCATAGGAGGAAATATCCAAAGGCAAGAAACATGAGACCTCCCATATGCTGTCCTTGTACTTATTATTATTGAATACAGTGTTTCTGTACTTATTTATAAGGATCTAAGGACCAAAACTTTGATTAGTCTATAAAGTTAATTGCACGTGAATAGGCAGTGTGCAGGACTTCTCTCGTCTCTGTCCTATAAAATAGGTCATTCATGTTAATTGTCCGTGTGATTGGATTTGGCTTTGATAATGTTGCTCTCAGACTGCTGTCAGGGGCTTTAATCTCCATCTGCTGTTCAGTGTGGGCAAAGGAGCCTTTTATCCTACCTGTTGATTCAATAATAAAACCACTGTCCATACAACCCATATCTTTGTCCCGAGCGATGACAAAATGCACGGAACACGAGTGAAAAATGTGGCATGATAGCTAAAACAAATTAAAGAGATAAAAGCTGACATTTTATTGACATTTTTTTATCATTTATTCTCACTTAATGACATTTTATTTCATGGGTTTCATTCCACGTCTCTCATCCTCTTAGACAGGATGAGCTTTTTCTATCTGATGTATCGAGAGATAAATAATATGAACACGCTCGTGTTGTCATAAAAGTTCATGTTTTCTCCATGAAACCTGCCATTTTAAATTATGTTTTCACCATCACTGTGCAAAGGTGCCAGAATATCCATTAATACTACCGGTCTCAGTTATTGATTTCTCTATATATCATCTGAAACATATCAAGATATAGAGGTTGCTCGTGTTTTGACTAATGTAGACATTGTAGGCGAGTATGTAACATTACAAACTGGTTTAGAAATTGGCCGTGCTGTGTCTCTTGCCATTTAGTAATTCATTCCTGACTTGCTGCCAAAACCAAGAACCAATCTAAAGTGTTAATGCAAGCATACTTGGATTTAAACACTCTGATCTTTTCCTGTTTCATCTATAGGAGAAGATTCTGCTGAGAATTTAAACACAATAATCGCTCCTGAGAATAACACGCCGTTATAAGCTGCTTAGTTCTTCTAGTTCTCTACGATTCAGTACATTGAACTCAATGCATGAGTCAGCTGCATTTCAAATCTCATTTCTTTTTCCATTTGCACTTTTTTTCCCCTAATCCCTGAAGATCTGAGGCAAGAATTAATAAGTATGTATTGAAATTTAAAAAGAGATCCTAACTGAGTGGCGGTGATACTCTGGGCTCTGTTTAACGCTTGGTATTCTCTTGAAAAAAAGGGGCCCGTCAAGTTTTTTGACACCAAACTGGTCAACAATTACTTTATGGACCTTTCTTTGTCATACTGAATCAAAAAAAAGCTTCTCCCCAAGTTGTTGTCACAAAGTGGAATATCATTAAATGATGTAACATTAAACCTTAATTGATTTTTCGCCGCTTCTGGGCAGTTCATCAAGCTGTAAACACAGCATTGATTTATTAATGTCTTTTAAAGCCGGTAGCATAGACATGTAAGCAAACAGGTTGCCTTTTACACATCAATTTGATACGGAGCAACATTTTCTTTGGAGCGCTGTTTCTGTCTGTAAATATTCAGTTTCCTTTTAGGCTTTAGCAAACTGTGTCTGTTGACTGTGTTGACAGAGAGCAAAAGGGCCTTTTTTGCTTCTACTAGAAACGAGGTTATGAAAGCAGTGAGAGAGAAACGAAACCGCAAAGTAGCAGGACGTAAAAGAATAAAAATCAATTAGCTGAAAGACGCTAAAAAGTGTTCGGAAAAAAGGCCGAGGTGATAATTCTCTGTGGTTTGTCACAACAAACAAATTCCTTTAGATTAAGCCTTCCTGCTCATATTTGTCCATTGTTTATATATATATTGATTATGCCAGCTTTAAGATGTCTCATAATTGTGATTAACCTGCCAAAACATGGAAGTTTGCAAAAAGCTTAATGTTAAGATTCATTTTACAAGTTTGCGATGTGTTTTGTGAATGAACCTTTTGAAATACTTTGTCAGACTTTTTTCATCATGAACACAGTTTAGAGGCACTAAACAGCAAGTTGCATCAAAAATGCACTTTTCTCTAAATGTTTAACACACCTGCATTTGCACAAAGTAAGTCTTAAACAAGTAAATACCCTAAGACACAAAGAGGTTAAGTAAAAGTACTTTATTGGTCACATATACAGTGTACAGTGAAATGTGTTATCTGCATTTAACCCATCCCTGAGGAGCAGTGGGCAGCCACAGTGCGGTGCCCGGGGACCAACTCCGGATTGTGAGCCAGTACCTCGGTCAGGTCTGGAGATGGACCTGTAAATATGTGTTAATGGTGGGAGAAACGGGAGCACCCGGAAGAAACCCACGCAAACACGAGTAGAAGATGCAAACTCCACATAGAAAGGCCTTGCCCCAGCAGGGAATCAAACCCAGGACCTTCTTGCTATTAGACAGTGCTAACCACTACTCCACCGTGCCACTTTAAGACGAACTCTGCATGGGAGAGATAACGTTGCATCAAATTCCCACTAACATGTGCCATAAAAATGACACAACATCGAGAGTTACAGCACTTATCGATCCAGGATTCCT